>OY992889.1:35567059-35596164 GCA_963921405.1 Cepaea hortensis
TAGTATATCTTATTTCCAGAGTTAATTCTAGCTTGAATTTCTTCCCTTATTATGTTGGATCAGTTGAAGATTGTACCCAGGTATTTGTATGTTTCCGTTCTTTTAATGGTCATATTATCTATTTGTATGAGGCCAGAATAGCGGGAATAAAATTGTACGACAGAATCACCAATGGGGAGCTTATGGAGAGAAGTCAGCAAATCCCAGTGAACAGGAGATGAAGAAAAGATTCTGCCGCTGGATAGTACAAACACTGAGAAAACATGAGGACAATATAGCTAGACATTCTCTTGTCTGGAACCCACAAGGCAAACGAAATAGCGAGAGACCTTACAACACACGAAGAAGAGAATTACAGACAGAGATGAATAATATAGAGAGAACATGGAGGAAGCTGTAGGAGATAGCAAAACATATGACAGCTTGATGTGGTTTCGATGAAGGCCTATGCCCCAATGAGGAATTAAGGACAGAAGATGATGTGTTAGGGATTTTTGGAAGGTAAAGACACAAACAACGGCATATACATCTTGAGAACATTAACAGAAAGGAAGATTAGAATGAACAGAGATCTATATTTGTGCTTTATTGTCTACACTAAAATATTGGGTGAAGTGAAAAATGTAGAAATAATTAGAATGGTGGACATTTAAAATGCTGATGGTGATAAAGATCTCAGAATAATACAAACATGTATTTGCAACAAAAGCAGCTATAACAATTAATATCCAGTTCCACACCCCGATCTGTTCAATTTGTACAATGAAATAATAGTCAGGAATATCAGTTGGTGGGCTTAATATAAACAACCTGCGCTATCTGGGTGTCATGGTTTTTACGGCTGAAAATGAAACGCGGTTACAAGAAATGATAAGATATAATTACAACAGAAAGACAAAATAAAGCGCTGGATCTGAATAACAGAAAAATAAAAGTAATTGTCATTGCAAAGAAAACATGTATACCAAAATGCAACATCAAAGTGACAGGAACACAGTATTTAAGTATGTGGATACTTTAATAAAAGCAGATGGGAGATGTATTAAGGAAATTAAATGTCGAAGAGCGGCATGTAATGAGATTAAGCATATTCTCTGCAATTTATCTGAGTTAATTGAGATGAGGAACATAGTTCTCAAGAGCTTTATTGAGCCAGTCCTGGTGTACGGATGCGAATCGTGGCCAATTTGCAGATACCCAAGGAATTATGTGGGAACTACGGTGATGTTACTGGAGAGTCGTGGTCATAGACCATAACTTTAGGAAGGGAGTAGTAGAGGATGGAAACACACCACGGTGTGGCTAACGCAATACTGGGGACCGAGTATCCACCGGAATAAGTTGACAACTCTGCAGTTGAGCAGAGCAGGGCACTCGCTTGTCCTGACAGTCGGAAACGGCTGTCAAAAGCAGAGGTAAAATACAACCATGTGGATGTGGAAGGCAAGAGGAAACCACTACATTATCTTCCCAAGATTTAATGGCAACACAAATTTCGGAGATAGTGAAAGACGTTAATGGCTGTCTTAGGACATCCTCGTCCGGTAGGGACAGTCATGAGCCACAGGTGACACCAGATCGTCATCCAGCTACAGATAACAAAACTATAATTAAACTAAATAAATTTAGAGTAGGAACATGGAATGTTAGGACATTAAATGAACTGGAAAAGATAAACAATGTTCTAAGAGAAATGGAAAGCATGAACATTAATATACTAGACATAAGTGAGATGAGATGGAAGGGATCTGGCAAAATTATAACCGACAAACACAATAATTTATTCTGGAGGGGATACACATGGAAATGGTGTAGGAATAATATTTGATGAAAACAAAACAACCAAATCAATTAATGGATACTGGTGTATTCCAGATAGAGTTATTGTCAAGGTCATGTAGGGGATAGAGAAGAGGCCAGACGTTAGAGATGTGGACATAAGGTGAGTACGGGGGAAAGAGAACAGTCTAGATGCCTAAGATAGTAGAGACAGGACTGTACCCGTGAAGGACAGGGTCACCCTGAATAGAACTATGCAGTACGCCTAGCTTCAACCAGGCGTATGAGAGACGTATGACTTCCCACGGGTTGCACGAGGGGCAAACACCTCGTGACCACCGGGCAGTCGAGGAGAAGTCAGACGGGCTTTAGACACGACAGAGAGAGGATGCATGACTGAGAGTGTGACAGGATAGACTATACATAGGACTTCGGGGCCATTAACTAGCTGAGCCGTTTGACTTGTGCTTGTGTGTGTGGCTGTGATACGAGAGCGGAGTGGCTGTATCGTAACGTATTGCATTGCCACATTGTTGCTATATTATGAATTAGTGCGAGAACGAACAGTTACTGACATATATAGCTAGGAGTACGACAGGGGTGTGTCTTGTCACCGGAACTCTTCCACCCTCTATAGCGAAGTAATAATGTGAGAGATCAAAGAGAAGCCAGGAATACTAATCGGATTTTATAATATAAACAATATACGCTATGCAGATGACACAGTATTGGTGGCGGATAATGTAACAGACCTACAACAATTGTTGGACATTGTAGTAACAGCGAGTGCAAAGAAAGGATTCGTCTTGAATATCAAGAAAACAGTAACAATGGTGATATCAAAGAAAATGGTGACTCCAAAATGTGACATAGGAATAAAAGGGAAAATTCTTAACTAAGTGGATAATTTTAAATACCTAGGGGCATTTATAACATAGATTAAGAAAAGAATAGGGCAGGCAAAATCCGCATTTCAGAAAATGAAGAGTATCTTATGCAATAAGTCACCATCAATGAATGTAAGAAAGAGGGTGCTGAAATGCTATATAGAACCAGTTTTGCTGTATGGCAGTGAATCTTGGAATGTAAATGAACAAATTAAGAAGAATTTAGAAGCACAACGGAGATGTGGTTCCTGAGACGAATGTTGCGAATTCCTTGGACTGCCAGAGTAACTAACAACGATTGCATGAAAGACTAATGAAACTATAACACTATATACAACAATACGAAAGAGAAAAACAGCTTTCTTTGGTCATGTGAAGAGAAGAGAGACATTGGAGAACATCGTGACAACTGGAATGATCGAGTTGAAGAGAGACAGAGGCAGACCAAGAGAAATGATGCTGTATGGATTGAGACTGTGGAATGGAGGAATATCATCAGCAGAGTTCCTACAGAACAACGAAGACCGAGATCTGTGGAGCGCCATGAACGCCTACGCCAGCTGGCAGGGCACTTGATGATGATAACGGTGATGAGGTTTTATAGAAGAATTGTGAGTACACCGTGGACGGATAGAACAAGTAAAGAAGAAATCTTGGAAGAAGCTAACTCACAAAGAGAACTGGTTACTCACATCACAAGATGACAGTCCATATTATTTGGGCATGTTATGGGAGAGCTGGTGTACGTTGTCATAATGGGACAGTTTGGAGAGGTGGAGAGGCAGGAGGCGAGCAAGAGAGAAGATGCTTGTCAGTTTGACATCATGGCATGGAGGAATATCAGTATTAGAAATGATTGACAGGACAAGAGAGAGGAGGCTGTGGGGGAAAACATGATCAATGATCACCAACACAAGACCGACGTGTCTATTAAAAGACAAAAAATGATAAAAGGCATTTGATTTTAATAAGGGAGGTAACCGACTTAATTCATACAAGTCTTGTCCAGGTTAACAACGGTCTATGGTCTAACGCAGTGGTTCTCAATCTTTTTTGGCTCATGCCCCGCCCTTTCACCATATGTTCAGAACGTCATTTCCACCCCCCCCCCCCACCCATCTTCGTATTTCCTACCTATAAATCCCCCCCCCCAACAGTATACGTCAAAATGGAAGCAACATTTAATAACACATACTAGAACAAGTCTAGACGTCTACATAAAACGTGATTTGTGCGTCTACTTGCGTTATAAAATGAATTTCAGAAGGGCGGAGGTACAGAACCATAAATTATTGAGGGAAAAACAATATCAAGTAATCGGTTCTTGTATTAACGTGATCTTGAAATAATCTTCATGGAAACCCTAAAATTGCCCCCCCCCCCCCCCCCATAGGTGGAAATTCCCCACTGGTTGAGTACCACTGGTCTAACGCGTATCAGTCGCTCCTAGCAAGGATACATATTCAGATAAGTACCTTAAATTAGTTTAATATTGTCATGTAGTGTGTTTCATGTAGTTTTGTGTCGGTTTGTGTTTGTTTGTTCTGTGCTGACGAAAGCTTAGGCCGCATCTTCCAATTTGTTTCTTGTAATCGTGGTTTAGTAGACCTCACAATCTACTTCTCGTTTTTTTTTTTTTTTTTTTTTTTTTTTTTTTTTGTGATTCATTCATTGTCCTGGTGAAACAGTGAATTTCGTTTTCAGGATAACTTTAAAATGAGGAATAGATTAATTTTCTAAACGAATGCACAAAAAATAACTTTGTAAAAATGTTTGATATATAAAACTAGGCAGCAGAAATAGTGCACATCAATCTGCGGTGAATTGTACATATATTACGCAGTTATTGCTGAAGACACTGTACTAGAGATAATGTATTTTTTTTTTTTTTTTAATTCGCATATCCTTTACAGGACATTGCTGTCAACAGCAGCATCTTTCAGCTGTCCGTTGATTTCTTGGCAAGATTACGCTCAGTAGTTTGCCATTGCTTTCTGAGCGGCCGGCTCAGTTATCCCGCAAGTCACCAGCGGGGGACGAACCGCTCCCAGTTCTCGCCCGCTACGAGACTCTGCGTGATAAACGGGATTACGGAGAAAGTGTTGTAACCCCTCGGCCAGAGAGACCGGCAGAGATAATGTATACAGTGTTTAAATTAATGCTTCAACAGACTTTATCGAGGAGGGGAAGAAGTCAGTGGCCAAACTGACACACCCCTTAGTGTTATGAATAAATTATGTGCCAGCGAATGTCCAAGAAGAAGAAGACCTGCCACAGAAGCTACCAAACATTTTCATCAACTGGCGCAGGCGAGCATGTCTTTCCACAGATCTCGGTCCTTGGTGTTCTGGATCAACTCTGCTGATGATATAAACTCCATGCCACCGTCTCAGTCCATCCGGCATAATTTCCATTGGTCTGCCTTTGCTTCATTCCCCCCCCCCCCCCCCCCCCACTGATATTTCCAGTCGTTTGGTTTTTATTTCATCACATGAATACAGACCGGGTTACGGACGCGGTTTATAATCCCGTAAACCCGCGTTCGAAACACAGCTAGGCGCGATTTGGCAGCAGACCACGTTGAGCTGTTATTTTTTTTTTTTTTTTTTTTACGAAAAGGTATGGGTGCCAAACGTTCAGAAAGCAATGGCAAATTAGTGAATGTAAAACTTGCCTTGACATCAACAACAGCAAAAAAAAAAATGCTTTTGTTGACTGCAAGCCTCCTGTAAATGATATGCAATTACCTTTTAACATGAATAAAGAATGTTGTTTGTCTAGTTTAGTTTAGTTTAGTCGATGGATCAAGATCACGGCACACGGGTGTAAACTATACGTGCTCCGTTCTACTCCTAACTCAAGCCTGGGTCCGGGGAATCTCAGCTCAGTGCACGACCTCCGTAGCACCGGCGAGGATCCTGAAATACTTTGGGTATATTTTTAACTCGAAATTTTGCCCGGGCAGCGCCGTTAGGCTACGATTTTTCGATGTCCAACAGCCATGGAATTTTTTACGTGCACAGCTTCTTCTGCTTCTTATTTCGTTCGCATGAAATATGTCTATAACTTCAATGTTGTCTCTTGTATGAATCTAACAGTCTTATTTAGTTCACTCAGAGGTCCATAGAGTTTATCTTCCACTGCTGTCTCTCTAGGCCAGAAGGTTTGCCTAGATATGTTGTAATGTGGGCAGTCCTGGAATATGTGTTCTGCTGTCTGTGACGCCAAACCACATGTGCACATGGCTGAGTCACCGATCTTGATTTTTGTATACATGTGGTTGCGTAATCTATTGTGTCCTGTTCTGAGGCGCAGAATAATGACCTGTTCTGGTCTGTCCATAAGGTGGTAGTCGTCTTAAGTAGGTTTTCTGACTGATTTGATCATTCTTTTCTTTTGGTGGAATGTAACGGGCACATCAGGCTGTTCTTCTTTTGCTCCTTCCTTAGCCAAGCGATCAGCTCTGTCGTTTCCGGGTACTCCACAGTGGGATGGTATCCACTGTATGGTGACCTTATGCAGACTGCTGAGTTCAGAAAGTAGTGTTCTTAGAATTTGCAATTTCCCAGACAGGAGCGCCTCTAGTACTGATTTTGCATCTGTCAATAGCACCACAGGTTGTGTACCATGGCTGGTATTTTGAAATTTCTCTGTTGCTATCTTGATTGCCCCAATTTCAGTATCATAGTTATGGCAGTACTTTCCTGTTGGAACTCTGGCCGTGTCCCTAGTATTGTTCGGGTATTCTATGTTCTATATTCACTCCCACCGGGATCCCTGGTCTAGGGGTTACAAGACTTTCTCCGTAATCCCGTATACTCTCGTGAGTAACGTGACGTGCGCGAGAATCGGTAGCGATTCTCTCCGCGTCGGTAACTTAGGGGTATGTGAACCGGTCGCTCAGAAAGCAATGGCAAACTACTGAGCGTAATCTTGATAAGAAATCAATAATCAGCTGAAAGATGCTGATGTTGACAGCTATGCCCTGTAAAGGATATGCGAACAAAAAAAAATGTACACTCCCGCTCCTCCATTTCGAACAGCATTTAGTGCTGACCCATCTGTGGGTATTCTTCATCAAGGAAGTTGAGAGTCACTGTTCTGTTCCTCCTTGTCAAATATTCCTCTCACTTTTGTCTGGATTTGTAGTGATAGTCTATGCTCATCTTTCCATGGAGTTCGCTCTGGAATAGTTGTCAGGGGGATACCAACTGTGGGAAGATCGGTGGTTTCTCTGCAGAGACGTTTGGCCTGGTGGATAAAACTACTTCTTTTCAACAACCCCATAGCTTAGTTTTCAAATTTGTTCTTCACAGAGTGGCCTGGCAAGCTGAGGAATTTTTCTGCTTGTATTAGTGTTTTCATATTTCTGCGCTCTCTCAGCGCTTGTGTTCTCCCCCATTTTCTCCATTGCTACTATAGAGGTTGCTCTCATCCCTCCTGTGGTGACTCTAAGAGCTTGATTTTGCACCTTGTCCAGCTCTTGTAGTGTGTTTTTTTTTTAATGCTGAACACCACGCAGTTGACCCGTATTCCAGATGTGGTCGTATGCTCTGTTGATAAACTTTGCTAAGTATTTTCCCACTGGCTCCCCATGTGGTTCTATTTAGCTTTCTCAGGATGGATATTTTCCTTCTGGCTTTTGCTATTGCTTTTTTTATGTGTTTTCGCCACGTCAGCCTGTCATCAAATGTTACTCCAAGGTATGGTGCTTCTTTATCTTCTCTTAGGGGTGTTCCATTTATCTGGATGATCCCTGCCTTTGGTTTCGGAGAGAGGGTAAATAGAGTGCTGCTGCACTTGTCAGTGTTGACGCTGACACACCATCTATTCGCCCATGCAACAAATGTATGTATCTACAGCTCTTTATGGCGATATGGTGGCCACTGATGCATGTTCATTTGTGCTCCACAAAACCAGGTCATCAGCGTACATTGCCGCTTTAATTCTATCCGGTAGATTAGCAACAAGATCATTGATGAAGATTAGAAAAAGTGTTAGGGACAACACCGTGACGCAATAATACTCTCTTGCTCTTGAGAACGTCTATCTGTATTCGGGATCTTCTGTTGTGCAAGTATGCATTCACCCATTTGTGCATTCTTCCATTGACTTTACAGTTTCTCAGTTTCTTCATCAGACCTTCTTTCCAGACTTTGTCAAAGGCTTTCTTCAGATCTATCCATGCCGCAAGCACCAGCTTCTTCTCTTGGAATGCATCCTCAATTTCTTAAGAGAGGTAGGTTGTCTGATCTTCCGTAGAGTAGCACTGCCTAAAGCCAGCTTGCTGTGGCACAAGGATGTTTTCACTTTCAATGTACCACTGCAGTCTGTGATTGATGATGCGCTCCATTGTTTTGCAGAGAAAGCTGGAGAGGCTAATTGGTCTGTAGCTGGAGGCAATGGAACTATCTTTCCCTGATTTTAAGGGTGTGGGGGTATTATGATTGCTTCTCTGCAGGCTTGTGGAACATTGCTTAAGGTCCAGGTGTTATTGAAGATCTGTAACAGCTTAGTTTGGCCTCTGTTCCTAGGTTCCTGATCTTTTCATTGGAGATACCATCAGCTCCTGGTGACTTTCTCATTGTCAGTTTTGATATGGCTAGCTCCAGTCCACTGATTGTGATAGGTGCCTCTGACATAAGCCTGGGTCATTGACAGTGAGTTGAGTGACCGGGCATGAGAAAAGAATGGATGAGAGTGGGAGACAGTAAAGTGACTGACCTGGCTATGAAAAAACAGCCAGTCCTGAGAAATAAAATAGTGAGGGTAGAAGAAAAACCCATAGGGGGGATGGGGAGAGAGTGTATTTTGTTATGTGAAGTCAAGGGACTTAGGGGAGTTGAGTTGGAGATACCGGAGGAGTCGGTAGTCCACGGACAACGGTGTTGTGTTGTTCTCGGAGTTGTGAAGACAGGCCTGAACCAGAGTGGGTTCCTATAGTGAGTGAGGGCCTAAACCCAGATTGGGTTACATAGAGAGCAGAGGCTCCGACCCAATGTGTGGGTCGTATTGTAGGAGATCCAGCCTTGGATGGTAGCTGGACTGAATGTTTTATGGAGTGGATATGAAGCAGGCTTGAGAAGGCATTGATGTGTGCTGGTTAAATTGTGAGGAGGATATTTATATTCTATGGATTACATTGTTTCTGGATATACATATATATATGTTCCGTGAGTCTGTGTTATTTCTGTAATAAAGGATTATGTGCGCCAACTGAATCTTGTTTAATGACTGGTGAATGTGCACTGCGGGGGTGAGTTATATTGCAAGACAGTTAGATATCTCCATTGACACACCAGGAGTATTCGTTACCTAGACAACAACGATCACACGACAATATCATGAACATATCATTGTAAGAACTTCGTGATATTATCATCAAGAACGACGTGTGACATCCTGAGAGCTCGTCCGATCGGGAAACCCATTGCATTATGGACATTGGTGTAACTCTGAGATATCTGTGGGCTCTTCGCTGAGAGAGGAGTTAGTATCTGTGACTTCGTTCCATCAATTTAGACAGTACTGCGTCAAGAGATTAACAGCTAATTCAAAACAAAGCCACCACAGGTAAAACCATTGCCCACCCTGAGAGGGAGAGGGGACAGCGGGGTTTACTGACAGTACACAGACAAGGTTCGCGCTACTGAGAGAGTCGTCTGGCGGACAGTGGTGCTCAAGCTAATGAAAAACCAGGATTAATCCAGAAGGGAGTGGGAATATCGAGCGTGTGTGTGTGTAAGACGCCACATCGAGGAAAAACTGTCAGCGCGCTAGAGATCAACCGGCAGAGTCGACTACGGTGACAGGGGAGTCACGAGTCAAAACAGCAGCACACGTAAACAGACGAGGCAGGGCGCCAGGAGAATTAACGCAGCACAAATCGACCGGGAGAGTCGATTGCAGTAGCAGGGGTGTTTGGTCACGGACAGCACAGAGGAAATGTCGCGGGGACAAAACGGTGTTTGCAACAAGTGCGGTCAGTCCTAGTGTGTGTGTGTTTGACAGGATTGAACCAAAGATTGAAGACAGCGAGCAATTTCGTCACAACATCCTGTGCGTGGTGAGAATTGTGTGTTTGTGTGTGCGAGGGAACGCACTGTGTTGTCGCAAGTTGACTGGTCAAGAATTTTCGACGCAGTTAATAGGACGGGTGGAGACACCAGCGTCCAGGTACGGGGGAGAGTTACGTTAACCCCTACCACAGCCGTGCTAGGTCAGCAGTGGAAATTGTGATTTTCCACGGAGTTAATATAGCAGCCGGGTGGGGCTGTCAAGTTTGTGTGAAAACTGTTTTACGGAGGAATTTTTCACTGAGAGTGATAAAGAGAAATTGAGGTGACATTGTGAGTTGGGGGTGGAAGGAGGAAAGGTACTCAGGAAAATTTCCACGGCCTAGTGTGGTCAAGATGACTCATTGTGAATGAATAAAACAAGGTTGTTTTGAAAGAAAGCCAGACTTGATGTTTCGTCTTTGTTCAAGCCTTTGTCATCATTATTCTGTTATGAGCAAACAGTTTTAACTTATCGTCATCGCAACCATGGTCGTATTTCTTTGCCAATAAGGATTTATATATAAAAATTTAAAGCGCTGGATATTTGGTGGCATTATTTTTTTTGTTTTGTTGTTGCTGAACTTTGGCTTTAAAAGTAAATCTATCACATAATTGATACAACTACGGACTGTGTCGAGACAGAACAGTTTGGATATCACTATCATCTTCAACTTTTGTCGACAGTTGGAACTTGTGATCACCACGTGAATTCAGGAACCACCCAACAAGTCGATAAGTCGATTTGGAAACTAGCGTCGTAGACATTTTCAGCATAGTGTGAGAAACTATGAAAAACTATTAAAAGCAAAATAAGAACTTTTGGGCGACGGATTATAAGTACAGATTTGTCGGCCAACCAGTTGGACATTTTGTTTGCTCTCTCATAGTCTTAACTGTCGTTATCGTTTGTCTATTTATATATATATATATATATATATATATATATATATATATATATATATATATATATATATATATATATATATATATATATATATATATATATATATGGATATGTTATTACATGTAGTTGTTGATAGGCATTTTTTGCGATCTCTATCTACACTAGGATAGAACTTGCAAAACGTGTTTTTTTCTGGTGCTTAATATATTTTTTTGTAAGGAAAACGTTAATGAGTTAACGTATCGTGCAGTGGCATTGGAATAGTCCTAACCAATATCTAGAGCCGAGTTGTTTCACGTCAGATTTGTGTATATTGTTACGCTATAATTTTTCTTTTTTGTTTTCTTTTCTTTTCGTTATATTTACATATGATATTTGTTGTGGTCGGATATATGGTATTATTGTAATCTTTCGTCTTTTCTATTGTCTAGTGGTCCTTGTCAGTTTATATTTATATATTACGCGCACTGTGGGTGTCCCGACACAAGCTTGTGGTTGTTACTGTGGTTTATTTCTGTGTGATCACCGTCTCCGTGTACTTCGCTTGTGAGTCTAGCGTTTATAGAAAACACTTACTGTTATCATCCATTTGTTGGTATATGTATTTATATGTATGTTTAACAATATTTCCAGAAATGTTATACAACTATTTGTCATAGATATATAGATATAAGGGAGTATAGGTGATACTTCCCCCCTCACTACCTAGTGCTTATAGAGTGACTGGGTGAGTACAGAGTGATATTTTTAGCACTACGAATTTACGTACACAGGGAGTTGTGGTGTACGTAGGGAAGTAACACAAAGACTAACAGCAGAGTCTTCACATTTATAGTTGGCTGACAGACAGCAACGTGTCCACGAGTACAAGATGCCTACTTTAATGGAATATATTGAAGCATGTGAACGAATAGGCCTGAAAGGTAAAGAGCTACAGGAGTATGCAGAAGCAAAAGAACAAAAACAGACGGAAAGAGAGGAGAGGCATAATGAACGCGAGGCAAAACGTCTACAGGAAGTAAAGTTAGCTGAAATGGAAAACAAGCGTCTACAGGAAGAGACACAAGTAAAACTAGCTGAAATGGAAAACAAACGTCTACAGGAAGTAAAGTTGGCTGAAATAGAAAACAAGCGTCTACAGGAAGAGAGAGACACACAAATGGAACTTGAAAAGTTAAAACACACAAATGCGGTGGAAATCGAGAAAGAGAAGATTAAGATGGAAACTGAAATTGAGTTAAAAAAAACTAGAACTATCTTCGAAAGGTCAAAGTGAGGAAAGCAGAAGACCTTCGCAGTCATCACAGAGATTAAAACTGCCATATTTTACAGACCGGGACCAACTTGAAAATTATTTGGCCAGGTTCGAGGTATCAGCCAAAGCGTTAGGTATTCCAGAGGAGTATGCGATGAGACTTGGCGAGTTTCTTACGAGTAAGGCACTAGACACCATGTTTAATTTACCTGTAGAAGAAAGAAACAACTACACTATCTTACGTCAACGTTTGCTGACAAAGTTCCAACTAACTGAACATGGATATAGAACAAAGTTTAGACAGTTAGTGCCAGAGACAAATCAAGATTTCACAGATTTTGTTAACACAGTAAAGAATACATTTAATAAATGGATGGAGCTTGCAGAGGTAGGGAAAGATTTTAATAAAGTAGTGGATTTAATGTTAAGAGACAAAGTTCTATCATCATGTAATTCAAACTTAGTGGCTTTCTTTGAGGAACGTAAGCCAAAGGACATAGACACAATGTCACAGTTAGGGCAAAACTACATGACTGCACATCCAAACAGTTCTATCGGGAAATTAATGAGTGAGGAAATAGTCTGTGCAGCGTACACTAAACAGGACCAGAATCCAGTCATCAGACCAAGGGCGAAAAGTGTGGATTCAGCACAGAAAGGTGAGCAGCAAGAACTTCAAGATAATGGCTTTCGAGGAAACAATGTTGGTAGAGTAGGACGGTACCCATATAGAAGAGGGAACTTCCAGAGACGTCAAAATTATGCCGGATGTTGGAATTGTGGGAGCTGGAGACACAAGGCAGCAGAGTGTGATGCACAACCATCAGATGGACCAACGAACAACACTAAAAGGGAGATTACTTGTTTCAAATGTGGAAAGAATGGGCATTTCAGCCATCAATGTAGGATGAGAGAAACAGAGCACTCAAATGCAGCGCAAGTAATTGAGACGCTGAACAATGAAGATTGTAGTGGGTGCAAACCTCTTTTTGAAAAAGACAGTCAGCCAGTCCTAATATGTGGTCACACAGTTAAAGCAGGATCAGCAGTACATGAAGGAGGAAGTCTGAAGATGCATCATGGGTTTGTTAATGATAGGCCAGCGTTAACAATTAGGGATTCCGGATGTACGTCTATCGGAGTGAGGTGAAGTTTAATAGATCCCTCGGATTATACAGGGAAAAAGATTAGATGCATAACATTCAACGGCACAGTAGAGTTCTACCCATTAGCCATAATAACAGTAAAAACACCATATATCACTGGAAGAGTGACAGCGTGTGTTTTGGACTCACCAGTGGCTGATTTGATCATAGGAAATGTTATAGGAGTGAAAGATTGTACAGAAGAGGAAGTAGTTTATTGGGACCGAAAATATAGTGTAAGCAGTAATGAGGTAGTTACCACAAGAGAACCTAAATTAGAGAGTATAGCTGAGGTAGAAGAGGCACTTGAAGTAGACACAGGAACTCAGGACAAGGATAGTACAGCCGAGCAGATGAGAATGGATCCCAAATATAGTGCTAGTGACTCCCAGAGACAAGATACTACTCTGAACAAATGTTCCCAAGGGTGTAGGAGAGTAGAACATAGGCAGTCAAAGAAAGGTAGATGGTGCTTCGAGAGGAAGAACAATGTTCTCACTCGCAGGTTTTCAGATAGTGGAACTGCACGTGGGCAAGGAGCAGTACCTTTAGCACATAGAGACCGATATACTAGAACAGCTCAGGATAGTGCATGTGCAGGGCACATAGGCATAAGGCGTATGCAGCAGAAAGAAAGGTGCCAGATATATGGGCCAAGATTAAATAAAGAGTTCAGACTAAACAGAGACGCAAGTGTAACGGTGCAATATGCAGATAGGAAAGTTGAGTCAGGTCAACAGAGTGTTCGCGACATTACTGACCCAGGGCTAGGGATATCATACAGATGTTGTAACTGTAGAGGTACCATGAGTCATGGGTACATGAAAGGTAGACACAGCATCGACAGGAATCAGAGGTGGGTTGATGCAAGAACAGAACCACCTGATATAGGGTCGGTACACAAATAGTATTGTGTGGTCGTGAAGTAGTAAGAGACCTGTGGGTACATAAGTATAATGCTTTTCTATGATGTATTATTATGTGATGTATTAGTTCATGCATTGGTACACAAGATAGAAAGTTGTTTGTATTGATGTGTGGGGAATATGGGAGTGTACTATGAGCATTTGATGTATTATTTAGGGTGGTAGCTGAAGTGAGGTGGAGCCATACTTAGGGCTACCCAGGCAATATGTCTGGGTCACATGTTTAGTAAGTTTTAGTCGCCCAATATTTGAAAACGAAGTTTTCTTTTAAGAGGGGGGTGATGACATAAGCCTGGGTCATTGACAGTGAGTTGCGTGACCGGGCATGAGAAAAGAATGGGTGAGAGTGGGAGACAGTAAAGTGACTGACCTGGCTATGAAAAAACAGCCAGTCCTGAGAAATAAAATAGTGAGGGTAGAAGAAAAACCCCTAGGGGGGATGGGGAGAGAGATAGAGTATTTTGTTGTGTGAAGTCAAGGGACTTAGGGGAGTTGAGTTGGAGATACCGGAGGAGTCGGTAGTCCACGGACAACGGTGTTGTGTTGTTCTCGGAGTTGTGAAGACAGGCCTGAACCAGAGTGGGTTCCTATAGTGAGTGAGGGCCTAAACCCAGAGTGGGTTACATAGAGAGCAGAGGCTCCGACCCAATGTGTGGGTTGTATTGTAGGAGATCCAGCCGTGGATTGTAACTGGACTGAATGTCTTATGGAGTGGATATGAAGCAGGCTTGAGAAGGCATTGATGTGTGCTGGTTAAATTGTGAGGAGGATATTTATATTCTATGGATTACATTGTTTCTGGATATATATATATATATATATATATATATATATATATATATATATATATATATATATATATATATATATATATATATATATATATATATATATATATGTTCCGTGAGTCTGTGTTATTTCTGTAATAAAGGATTATGTGCGCCAACTGAATCTTGTTTAATGACTGGTGAATGTGCACTGCGGGGGTGAGTTATATTGCAAGACAGTTAGATATCTCCATTGACACACCAGAAATATTCGTTACCTAGACAACGACCATCACACGACAATTTCATGAACATATCATTGTAAGAACTTCGTGATATTATCATCAAGAACGACGTGTGACAGCCTCCATAACCTCATGTAGGATAGCATTCTGTCCTGTATGTTGCCATTTCTCTAGAATCTCTTGTTGCGACTCTGGACTAATTTCGATATTGTTATCTTGTGCCAATGAGTGTGCAAAATGCTCAGCTGCTTGCTGTCCTGTTAAGATGGTTCCGTCGCCCTGCTACTGAGTGAGTGCGTGGCGCGACACTGTGAGCTGTGAATTTCGCGTGGAATGCTTTTGCATCTGTCTGCGGTTGTTTTTCACGTGAATTGCATGTTCGGAACGATGGCGGCCGGCTGTTGCTGGATTGACTGGTTTGCCTTTTCGGTTCACGAGTGCATTTTTCAGGAGACTCCTGGGAGTCGTCACTGTAGCTACGGAGTTCGTGCTTTGTGCGGCGCTTGCAGTGGGTCGCCCTGCAGAAAGAGACCGAGCCATATGGGATAAAACCCGGTCAATGAAGTCATTCTGGTGACTGCCGTTTTCATCGAAGATGAACTGTATTTTTCGTGGAGGACTTTTGTGTTGGCATTCTGGCGGCGGCATTATGCACAGTGTACCTGTGCGGGCTGTTGGCTTTCCGACACTCCTGTCTATTCCATTGTTCACATGGGGCAGTGAGGAGCATTTTGTGATATTCACTGGCACAGGAACGGAACAATATGGGGACGATCCGTTGCCGTGAAGTTGGAACCGCGACTAACTAACTAACTAACTAACTAACTGTTTCCGTCTTTATATAGTGCAATTGTTGAGTTTCTCCCTGTGCTATCATCGTTAAGTTGTTTTATTAGCTTCCACAACTTCCATGTGCCTCCTTGTTCCGTGCGCAACAATACACACGGGCGTCCGATCTCACTACCCAGAGACCAATGGAAATTGTGTTACTAGATGTCCACATGAACAAATCCCGGCCCCACCAGGGCTTGGACCCGGGACATCCAGCACTCGAGGCAGACACTATACCTCGAGACCACTCAGCCCCTTCCATTAGAGTTCCGGTCAACCGTTGTTTGTTATTCTGGCAATCCAAGGTATTTGCAACATTCGATTAAGGAACTACATCTCCGTTGTTTTGTTGTTCCTAACTTGAAAATTCACATTCCACGATTCACCGCATCACGGCAAAACCGGCTCTATATCACATTTCAGTATTTCTTTTCTTACATTCAATGATTTTGACCTATTGCTTAAGGCACTTCATGTTCTTAAATTCAGGTTTTGCTTGATCTATTCCGCTCTTAATCTCCGTCACACATATTCCATCTAATGTTATAATTGCTCCTAGGTATGTAAATGTTTTGCCCTTTCAAGCATTTTTCTTGCTATTCTTATATTACATTGATTCTGTTTTCGTGACATAAAGGAAAGCCATTTTTGCACTCTCTATAGTTGAAAATTAATTGGACAGCCAAAAAGAGCAAGCAGGACTTTGTAAAGGAAGCTGAGTTGCAAAGACAACTTACCACAAACATAAGTAAGAGGCAGTCATCATCTTTTGGCCATGTTATGAAAAGACAAAAACTGAAACATGATGTGACAACCGGAAAGATTTGCGGAAAGAGAGCTAGAGGAAGTCATCATGAAAAGATTATTGACAGTCAATACACGAACTGATCCATGACGTCGAAGATCGTAATTTGTAGAGAGGCATGATCGTGCACGCCAGCCGGCAAGGCATGGGATGATGATGTTGATGATAGCTACAGTGTTCAAAAGTTGTTGTAGATCTTTTGCATTTTCATTTATTAATACTGTATCATCTGCATAGGCTAGATCAGTGGTTCTCAACCGGTGGGGAATTTCCCCATTCCCCCCCCCCCCCCCCCCCCACGCTCAGGTGCGAATTTTAGGGTTTCATCATCAATCAATTATCAATTGATAAGGCGTCGCTTAGATCTTTTCTCCGGGGCTTGCCGGTGTTCTGGGAGGTGGGCAGGCGGACGCATTGGCTGGCTCTGCGGAACTTGGTGGAGTGTTGATGCGTGGCGGGGCGGGCGTGGTTGTGGCCTTGTGGGAGCGCATGTGCACCTCGGGGGAGCGGGTGGATTACCGTGGTCTGGCGGGGGTGAGACAGTGGGTGGTGGCGGGGGAATCTGGCCGACGCTCGGGTGTGGGGGGTGGGGCGGGGCGGATATGTGGTGAGATTGCTACTGGTACTATTGGTGTTGGAATTCTTCGCTGGCTGCTGGGGATGGGGGCGGAGAGCTTATGGGAATGCCCCGAATGCTGTGATGTCGATTCCTCAATCAATCAATCAATCAATCAATTATCAATTAGGTGCCGTCGCCACAATGAAGTATTGATGCATGATAAGGCAGACGTGGTTGCGGTCTTGTGGGAGCACGTGTACATCTCGGAGGAGCAAATAGGTCACCATGGTCTGGTAAGAATGCGAGAGCGAGGAGTGACGAGGGGATCTGGCCAACACTCGATGCTCAGAGGAAAGGCGAAACGGACATATAATCAGATTGCTACTGGTACTATTGGTGTTGGAACTCTTCGCTGGCTGCTGGGGATGGGGACGGAGTGCTTATGGGAATGCCCCGAATGCTGTAATGTCGGTTCCTAAATCAATCAATCAATCAATCAATCAATCAATCAATCAATCAATCAATCAATCAATCAATCAATCCACAATGATGGTTGGCTGCAATGGATCTCCAACACTGTGTGTCTCTCGCCTTGACTGCATATTCTGTCAGGCTGATGTTCGTCCATCTCTTGATGTTATCTTCCCACTTGTATCGTTACCTACCTCTTGCTCGCTTGCCCTCGACCTTGCCTTCCAGTATGGTTTTTATAAAAGTTAGGCCTTTTAACATGGCCGAAATATTTCACTTGCCTCCTCTTTATTTCTTTCATCAACTCTCTCTTCATTCCCAGTTTTTCTAGAACCTCTGCATTTGATTGTTTTTGTTTCCAAGAAACACGACATATTCGTCTGTATATCCACATCTCCTGGGCTTCTATGCGACTTTCTAGTTGCTTGTTCAATGTCCAGGCTACCGCGCCATACAGTAGCGTTGAATATACGTAGCATTTGACAATTCTCATTTCTAATGCCTTAGGGTTTCCGAGGATGGGGAAGGGTGGGGGGGGGGGGGGGGGGGGAATTAAGAATATTTTAAGATCGCGTCAATACAAGAACCGATTACTTGATATTGTTTTTTCTTCCATACTTTACGGTTTTGTACTTCTCGCCCTTCTGAAATTCGTTTTACAACGTAAGGAGACCCGCAAATCAGGTGTTATGTAGACGTCTGGACTTGTTCTAGTATGCATTATTAAATTTAGCTTCCATTCTTACGTATACTGTGTAGGGGCAAAGGGGGGGGGGGATTTATAGGGAGAAAATACGAAAGTGGGGGAGGAGGGGATGACATTCTGAGCATATGGTGAAGGGGTGCACGGGCCAAAAAAGGTTGAGAACCACTGGGCTAGATTATCTTATAACCTCCAATTCGTACTTCTGGCCTCTCTGTGATTGCTCTCATTATTATTTAGCCTTAGAGAAAGAAGTGATGGGGCTACAAAATACCTCGTAGTCGTTTTCCTATATCTTTTCATAATAACCCTCTTTAATTCCCATTTTAAATTGCTGCTACTTGTTCCCAGTAAATAGTCTCTATTATTCATAGAGCTTTCCCATCAATGTTAATAATATCTTTCAACATTTTTATCATTTTATCGTGTTTCACTTTCAAATGTACTGGCATTATGTATGAAGCACAAATATGTCTTTGAGCGTCCCCATTGGTCTCTACATTAACGTTCTTAATGTGTACATTGCATTATTTGTACCTTTACCTTCAACAAATTCATACTGTCCTTCGACAATTTACATCCTTATTTTCCTTTTTGCTCTTCACTTTATAATTATGAGTAGAAGTTTTGTGACGTGGTTTATAGGTTGATATACGGAAATCTTAACATGCTATTGTTCCTGAACTATTTGGTAGTAATATAAATACAGATTTCAGCATATCACTAGGAATGTATCCACTGTTGTAAATTTCATTCAACATTTTAATTAATATTTCTACTCCACATTCCCCTACTAATATTAATTCTTCTATTGAGATTCCATCTGGCCCAGCTGTTTTTCTTTATATTATGTTTGATAGCGTCAGTTTCTTCTTCTTTTAGAATAGGCGAATCTTCTAAGATACTTTCTTCTAAATCGCGTTTCGTATAATGTATTCTACGAACAAAACATGAATTATCAAATATATCAAGGCACTAGTGCTTAGGCTGTTACAGCTAATTGTGTGCAACCTGAAAAACGTCATTTTAAATTTGTAATTACCTAATTTATTATATTTTTTTTGGCGTAATTTGTAATTACCTAGCCGCTCTCCGTGGCCAAAGGCTTCCGAACGCGGTTCGTGAGCCGCTTATCAGGCGTTCGAAACGCTGATTTGTGCAGCAGGCCGTGTCGCGTTGTGTTATAACGTGTTGGTATGGAAGCAGGTCGTTCAGAAAGCAATGGCAAACTACTGAACGTAGAATTTGCCTAGTACATCAACAGCAGCTGAAAAATGCTGGTGTTGACAGCAACGTCCCGCAAGTGGTATGCAACATTATAGGTAAATAAAGGAAGCTACACATTTCCCTTGATAGTTTCTTGGTGCAAAAAGATTCCCAGTCGGCTGCCAAACAACAGCGAAAAGATACTCCTGAAACTAATGATTCAGAATAACAAAGAAAGTGACAAATTCCCCATGATCGTTTTCTTGGAAATAAAGTTTTATTTTACATTTAATTCATTTGGTTGTTTTCTTTCCCTTTTTTAATACGTGAAGTACACGTATTCTTTGCGTTTTATCAGGTAAGCGACCGAATGTTAATAAAAAAGAACTATTCTTTCATCTTGACACGGTTTGTCTTTATTTCATTGATTTTAATGTTTCAGGTTACGAACGTTTCGGGTTACGAACCGAGTTCTGGAACGAATTAAGTTCGTAACCCGAGGTACCACTGTACGTTGACTCCATAATTTGCAACGATAGGACTATTTTTTTTACCAACAGGAAACATTGCCGGCATTATGTCTGCATTGATTCTACGCATGTCTGCATTGATTATATGTATGTCTGCATTGATTCCACGCATGTCTGCATTAATTCCACGCATGTCTGCATTGATAGTTCTTTGAATACGTTTTTCAATAAATTTTTTCTGTTGTTGGATCCCTACCTCTTGTTCCCAGTCTGGCACACTGTGTTGAAATTCTCCATGTTCTACCTAAAGGAAGAGAAGGGTGAGCTTATTGAGGAATATGCATAAACGAATATAGCCCTTTAGAAAATACTGATTACTGAATTTCAGAATGAAATTATTGCTCCAGGGACATCCTCACATACGATCAGTCTTTTCTTCAAATGTCACAGAAGAGCTGGCACGCTGATTATTCCAGGGCAATTAGATTAAATATCAGACGGGTTTTTCCTCTGACTGGCACATGGCAGCCCTGACAGACGATAGTTTGTAAAATGGATTTATACTTCAACAAAACACAAAGCCTGGGCTGAATTTAGAGACCATGTGTTGTCCATGTAGAGCGATTCCTCTCTCGGCTTGCCTAGTTTATTCCAAAGGAAAGTTAGCAGCAATACGTCTGAGACAAAACAAGCTGCAGAAGCTGCCGGATCAGCAAAGTCATGCTATAACCGTCCACCTGTCAGAGCTTCCATCCTAGCCTAGACCAGTCTAGGGTTTTCCTTGACGCTTTAAGTATCGTCCACACCTTCTACTCACTTCCTTCGGAGTCAGTCTTCTCATATATGGTCACTCTATTTGTTTAACTGCACTTTCCACCCGATCCCCAAGAGCCTTCACTACGTTATCTGCACTTTCCACCCGATCCACAAGAGCCTTCACTACGTTATCTGCACTTTCCACCCGATCCCCAAGAGCCTTCACTACGTTCATTTGCACTTTCCACCCGATCCCCCAGAGCCTTCACCACTTACACTTTATTATCAATAGATCTCTGTCCAACGGTGGTAGCAGTGGCTAATCTGTCCGCCTGTTCATTGCTCCGCCCATCTCCAGGTCCCGGGTGGACAATCCATTGCAAACACAAGTCTGGCTGTGCTGCCCACCAACCTTTAGAGACCAGCTCATGCTGTAGAAATTTCGCCAATTGAATTTCAATGAAACGTCCTTCTTGGCCGCCTGCCTCAAAGGTTTCGGACTCCTTCACTACGTCCCCGTGTGCAGTTTGCGCTGGAGGTTAGGATAGCTCGTGCGCGCGCGCGCGCGAGAAAGAGAGAGAGAGAGAGATAGAGAGAAAGAGACAGACAGACAGACAGACAGACAGGCAGGCAGGCAGGCAGACAGGCAGGCAGGCAGGCAGACAGACAGACAGACAGACAGGCAGACAGCTTTACAGGATAAAACCTCTGCAACTGAGTCGATCCTCTCGCCCCTAACCGTATTTGTTTCCCTGCCTAACAAAGCGAGCAAACACAGATGATGACGCAGGAACTATAGTGCATTCACATTTTTTTGCCTCGATATAAAAATCCATATCTCAGTAACCAATTGAGGAAAAACTATGAGATTTAGCATATAACCTTATCACCATGTCCACCCAACAAAAAAATTTTTCTTCTGAAGATTGTACAGCAGATTTCAATGTTTGTTTATATGCAGTATATAATTTACGGGTCAGAGATGAAGTTCATTATTTCAAATGTATTACACCGTAGCCAGATAATCAGCGTTCATTGTTAAATATTCTACGTGTTTAACGGGATTGGCCTTATGCCAAGAAGCCCGCGCTGTTTAAACTGGGATTTTTCAGAGGTGTCGTCAAAATGTGGGTTATTTCATGAAACCTGATTATTTTATTTTTAAATCTTACCACTTATCGCTAACATTAAAATGTGTGAATATTTGCAGATGGCAGGAAACTGTTTTATACTATTACAAATTCCGAAAAAAAAAAAGAACAGTGCATGCATTGGGTTTGAGTAAACGGTCATTTCGTCGATGGGTGCAAGAATCTGGAATTAAACCACCACGCAATAACCAAACGGTAGGTAGAAAGGTTATTGTAGACAGCTTTGAAAAAGATGTCATAAGGCGAGTTCTTATAAAAATACTTTAAAAAGTCGCTTAAAAGTCGACAGGGTTGACTTCATTGCACCGGGTTATATCCAATATGACTCAGTCTCTTTCCGCAGCGCGGAAAGCATCGCACAAAGCACGAACTCCTCAGCTCTAGCGACGACCCACAGAAGTCTCCGAAAAATTTAACTCGTGAACCGAAGGATGCGGCCCGGAATCGAACCCACAACCTTTGGAGCCCGAGTCAAAAGGCTTGACCACTTCGCCACGGAGATTTGGAGACTCCCAAAATTATAAAAACATTTTGGATTTTATATCCAGGATTATCCAGAATTATAAAAATGCTGGATGCCAAAGAAACAGTGACTGTAAGAAAACTTAGGGTTTGGTTGAGAAAGAACAATAACATAGAGATATCCAAAACAACTTTGTGGAAAATTATAAGGACACTAGCTGACCCTGCCCGGCTTCGCCCAGACCCTGGTGGGGAGCATCTCATTTAATTCATATAAGTAGTCATATAAGTTCCCGTTCCCGTTACCGACTGTCTGTCTGTCTGTCTGTCTGTCTGTCTGTCTGTCTGTCTGTCTGTCTGTCTGTCTGTCTGTCTGACCTGGCCCGGCATCGCCCAGCACCTGGTGTGAAGCATCTCATTTAATTTATATAAGTAGTCATATTAGTTCCTGTTCCCGACTGTCTATCTGTCTGTCTGTCTGTCTGTCTATCTGTCTGCCTGACCCGGCCCGGCTTCGCCCAGCACCTGGTGTGAAGCATCTCATTTAATTTATATAAGTAGTCATATAAGTTCCTGTTCCCGACTGTCTATCTGTCTGTCTGTCTGTCTATCTGTCTGCCTGACCCTGTCCGGCTTCGCCGAGTCCCTGGTGGGGAGCATCTCATTTAATTCATATAAGTAGTCACATAAGTTCTCATTAAATTCATACAACAAAAAAAGAAACTTAAAAGAATGTCCTTCCACACACCATCCATTATTTTTAATGAAAACTCTTTCTAATCACCTGCATGACTACAGTAACTTCTTAAGCAAAAAAAGATGAGTTACAATGTTATGCATTGTGCATTATTTTTATAAAAACTTTGAAAATGCCTTACAGATTGTATCATTATTTATTATAACTCATATGCCGGTACATAACTATGGACAAAGAGTTTATAAATCTTTGAAAACGATGCCACAATATGACTATAAGTTATACAGAAAAGTTATGCCCCTTGAAATAACTTTTACAGAGTTAGGTCCCCTGAGATATATGAAATTATGATGAAAAATGAAAAATGAAATAATACTGAGTAAGCAGGCGATTTCACACTAACAAAATATAACAGTTGGCAGCGCTGGATTGAAAGGAAGGCGTGTAGAAAATTTCATCTCAATCGGATGGGCCGTTCGCGAACGTATAAAGGACATACAGACATAAATACATACATACATTTGGACGGAGATCCTTTTTTTTATAAGGACATTATCTTCACTTTTAGAAAATACAAGGAAGGTAGAAATATTCTTTGCGAGCAACCGCATTTAGGAACCATGAGAAGCAGATACCTATGTGAAATAAGGGAAATGCGCAAAGAAAATTATGGCATAGTGTATTTGGATTAAATGTGGATCAATGCGCACCACACAAGTGATAAGGAATGGCAATCAGTGGATGGACAGATAAAGCGATATGTGCCCAGTAGTATAGGACATCTTTTGTTCATGGTCCATGCAGATAATACGCATAATGGCTTACAACAGAATGCTGGTCTCGTGTTCGTATTAAAGCATACAAACAATAGGGAGTATCATAATAAGATGAATGGTAATGTATTTAGAGATTGGCTCGGGAATACTGTGCTTCCATCCCTAGATAGACCGTCGTGTCCAATTATGGACAATGCATGATATCAATGTTGTTGCCCAAGAAGACAAAATACCTACAGCATCGAGCACAAAGGGAGCAATAAAGATATGGCTCCGAATGGAAAACATACCATTTCCAGAAACGTATTTCTAGCTAGAATTGTTGTCCCTTGTAAAACAGACGCCAAAAAGCAAGAAATATCAAATCGACAAGTTGATAGAAGAGCATCGTCATGGGTGCTTGAGACTTCCGCCGTACCATCCTCATTTTAACCCTATAGAACTTGTGTGGGCTAAAATTAAAGGACAGGTGCCAACTGACAATACTATATTCAAATTGTCTGACGTCAAGATACTAATCCAGTCCGCGATAGTAAATATTGATAAAAATTACTTGAAAAATGTGAGGACCATGTGTTGAAAGAGGAAGAGGGCTATTGGAGAAAGGATGGATTGAATTTTATGCAACCGAGAGCAGTCATCAACCTACTGGAATCGTCCGACACAGATTAAGGTCTGAGCAGATCGCAGACCTTAATCCACGTGCACGCTTACTGAGATATTTTGCTCCAACTATTCAGACGAATTGCAGGCCCTAAACATTACAGCATTATTACCATGTCAATGGCAACAGTTTGTATTCCACAGTGATGAATTTTCAATTCCGCAAGCCCTCAGCGGTGACAAACAACTGTTACTGAAAACACAAACAAACACACTAAACGCATTGAATACCAACAGAAGAGTAATATTGCGGTGGAAACTGACATATTGTGGCATAACAAGAAACGTGAGAGCAAACACGTTGTCAAATTAGGGGACAACACACGTGCATACGAATCAATCTGTAAACTTCAATGAAAAGAGGACCAACATCTTGGTCGTTAAGAAGAAAGCCCACTACAGAGTCACTGACAACTATTTTCATAGTGTAAAACAGGTAATCATGTTCCGTCTCTGAACAGTAAACAGCAGAGTAGACAATCTTTCACGAAGACTCAAAGCGGATCTGTCACCCATGTGTACGTGTAAACAAACTAAACAGACAGCTGAACAGATCCTTAAAAATGGACACATGATGACTAAATTGCGGTATCATTTCTAGTCACTCCATACGCACATTAACGCACAGCTATTTGGAAGCTTTCACGAACTCAATATAAAAAGCTAAATGCATCCTAGTAACATGAATACTTGTGTACAATTATTAACCAGCAGCCGAAGAAACAAGAAGGAAATGAAAATAAGGTAAGAAATATATTCCTTCTACTTTCCTGTCAATATACACATTATATACCCCATGCCTCTGTAACTTCTCTGTCTTTACTAATATTACACATTGCACCTCACTCAGGAGGATCCGTGGTGAAGTGGTAAAACCGTCTGACTCGGGCTCGAAGGCTGTATGTTCGATTCCGGGCTGCGTCCTTCATTTCAACAGTGCATTTTTTCGGAGACTTCAGAGGGTCGTCGCTGGAGATACGGAATTCGTGCTTTGTGCGACGATTTCCTCGCTGCGGAAAGAGACTGAGCCATATAAGATAAAAACCCGGTGCAATGCAGTCGACCCTGTCGACTTTTAAGCTACTTCTTTTATTGCAACCACTCCCACACGAATCCGGATACGCCTTGTATCGTCATCTGAATTGGCGCTGCATTCATTACTGTAAAACAAGTTTGTTAGCGAGAAATCACTAGTTTTTCACCAAAGCATCAAAGAAATGTCGCCGCTATCGATGATTTAAGTTGTTTTTGGACCTATCAAAGACATATTCCTGGGGTAGGGGTAAATATAAGACTGCAGGAGAAATTTCATAACGATGCAACAGACAGTTTTCAAAATAATTGATAGCGAATTACGGCATTCATTTCCGGACAGACTATAGAATGTCTAAATCAGTGGTTCTCAACCGGTGGCGAATTCATCCCCCCCCCCCTTTCAGGGGGGAATTTTAGGATTTCCTTGGGGTGGGGGGAGGGGGAATTAAGATTATTTCTAGATAGCGTTAATATAAGAAGCAATTACTTGATAGTGTCTTTCTCTCCATACTTTACGGTTCTGTACTTCTTGTCCTTCTGAAATTCGTTTTATAACGTAAGTAGACCCGTAAATCACGTTTTATGTAGGCGTCTAGACTTGATTTAGTATGTGTTATTAAATTTAGCTTCCTTTTTACGTATACTATGTAAGTTAGGGGGATTTATATTGAGGAAATACGAAAGGAGGCGGAAGTAATGACATTCTGAACATATGGTGAAGGGGTGCAATGGTCAAAAAAGGTTGAGAACCACTGGTCTAAATGAAACCATTCCGTTTTGATGGCACACTGATATCCGGAAAACCTGTGCCTTACCTTGGGAGAATCTTAACATCAGATGGCATATTGGAGAGATAATCTCAGACAATAACACAGATACACGACTCTGATGATCGTGTAAGATGGCGAAACATGACCAACCAAGCTTATCAACATGGCACATGATGGTACAAGAACAGATACATCATGTTATTTGTAAGGCCTCTTGGTCTAGTCCCACTATGTGCCTTTCTAAGCGTTGATTTTAGCCAAAATGATGAGAAACTATCTAATGTGCTGACTATTTTAATTTGTTTTAAAGCTTTTATTTTGTACAAAACTATGTATTTACAAGGTGCGTTGTGTGTGTGTGTGTGTGTGTGAGAGAGAGAGAGAGAGAGAGAGAGAGAGAGAGAGAGAGAGAGAGAGAGAGAGAGAGAGAGAGAGAGAGAGAGAGAGTTACATTAGCGAATACAAAAAATGCTTTAATATGCACATGATAATTATTTGGGTGGCGCAGTAGGGATATCCCCTATCAAAGGAGAAGTAAGGTGCCTCCCTCCCTCCACCAGCCTACCCTTGGGCAAGGTGGAGTATCCGTTTACCCGCACCCCCACCCCCGATCAGGGTTACATGAAGCCATGTGTGCACGTGGTGGTTGAGGTTGAAGAGCAGCCGACAGATAGTTTTAGGTTATTGTCTCGTTTCCTAACGGTAGGTAGAAGATCTCTTCTTTTTTTTTATGGGAGACATCGAAAATCAGAGAAACGGCGTAAATGGCTGCTCCATAGGAGCAGCCTCGTCCGTTAGGGGTAGTCATGTGCACCAGGTGACACCAGACCAACAGCAGGCGACTGAGTGCAAAAGATTACCATAATTGAAAGTAGGAACATGGAATGTTACAATATGAGTGTGGTGGAAAAGTTGATCACATTAGAAACGAAATAAGAAGACTGAAATATGAACATGTTAGGTATACAAGAGACTACATGGAAAGGAATGGGCATTATATCATTCGAGGAATATAGCATAATCAAAGTATCTTCAGAGCATCTTTACATCAGATGGCCGAGACAAGAACACAGATCCACGACTCTGGTGATCGTGTGAGATAGCGAAACATGACCGCCCACTCTTACCGGTACAGCACATGATGATGCAAGAACAGATACAATGTTTTTTTTTTAAATTGTAAGGGCCTCTTGGTCTAGTCCAGTGGTTCTCAACCGGTGGGGAATTCCCCCCCCCCCCCCAGGGGGAATTTTAGGGTTTCCAGAGGGGGGGGGGGGGAAATGAAGACCATTTCAAGATCGCGTTAATACAAGAACTGATTACTTGATATTGTTTTTCCCTTCATACTTTACATTTAAGTACGTCTCATCCTTCTAAAATTCATTTTATAAAGTCAGTAGACCCACAAATCATGTTTTATGTGGATGTCTAGACTTGTTTTAGTATGTGCTATTAAATTTACCTATATTTTTACGTACACTGTATAGGGGTGGGGGGATTTTTAGATAGGAAATATGAAAGGGGGAATGGCGTTCTGAAAATACGATGAAGGGGGGGGGGGGAACGGGCCAAATTTTTGATAGGAAGGGGGGGGGGGGAATGACGTTCTGAAAATATGGTGAAGGGGAGACCGGGCCAAAAAAGGTTGAGAACCACTGGTCTAGTCCCTTCCTACATTTTCGTTATAGCCAAATTGCTGTGAAACAATCTTAAGTGCTGAATATTGAGGATTATAGGCCTTTAACAAGCCTGTCAAAAATACCAGATATGACACATTTTCGGATTACATCTATAATGATAAAACATTTAATGAATTATCGAGGAGAAATAAAAAACTGTGTTATAAAATTCTAGGCATTAAAATAAAGCTATAATTTTTTTAAAAGATTAAAGACAACTTAAAATAATTATTTATTATTTATAACTAATATAAGACTTAGTAATTTCTGCAAAGTTTTATAACCATTAATACAAATACTATAATCTTTAAATAAATAATACAAACATCAACATTTACTAATGTCCCTTGACATAAACGTCAAACTGTTATGTCCCTTTCTACTATTTAAATACACGTTTTCCATTTAATGTGGTTTTATTTCGGACATTATTTCTTCTTCTTCTTCTTCTTCTTCTTCTTCTTCTTCTTCTTCTTTCTTCTTCTTCTTCTCTTCTTCTCTTCTTCTTCTTCTTCTTCTTCTTCTTCTTCTTCTTCTTCTTCTTCTTCTTCTTCTTCTTTCTTCTTCTTCTTTCTTCTTCTTCTTCTTCTTCTTCTTCTCTTCTTCTTCTTTCTCTTCTTCTTCTTCTTCTTCTTCTTCTTCTTCTTCTTCTTCTTCTTCTTCTTCTTCTTCTTCTTCTTCTTCTTCTTCTTCTTCTTCTTCTTCTTCTTCTTCTTCTTCTTCTTCTTCTTCTTCTTCTTCTTCTTCTTCTTCTTCTTCTTCTTCTTCTTCTTCTTCTTCTTCTTCTTCTTCTTCTTCTTCTTCTTCTTCTTCTTCTTCTTCTTCTTCTTCTTCTTCTTCTTCTTCTTCTTCTTCTTCTTCTTCTTCTTCTTCTTCTTCTTCTTCTTCTTCTTCTTCCTTCTTCTTCTTCTTCTTCTTCTTCTTCTTCTTCTTCTTCTTCTTCTTCTTCTTCTTCTCTTCTTCTTCTTCTTCTTCTTCTTCTTCTTCTTCTTCTTCTTCTTCTTCTTCTCTTCTTCTTCTTCTTCTTCTTCTTTCTTCTTCTTCTTCTTCTTCTTCTTCTTCTTCTCTTCTTCTTCTTCTTCTTCTTCTTCTTCTTCTTCTTCTT
>OY992889.1:35596364-35691364 GCA_963921405.1 Cepaea hortensis
TAGAGGTTATCAGGAGTGGGCAAGACACACTCACTCTACAGATACATCTACAGATCAACCAGCTAATAGAGCTATGCTGGCGAGAAGGACAAGTCCCACAGGATTTCAAAGATTCAAGCATCATAACACTGTGCAAGAAGAAGGGCGATCGGAATGACTGCAACAACTATAGGGGTAACTCACTTCTGTGTATTGTTGAAAAAGTATTTGCCAGAATTGTTCTGCGCAGACTTCAAGTCCTAGGAGATCAAGTTTACCCCCAAATCACAGTGTGGCTTTCGACAGAATCGGTTTACCATTGATATGATATTCTCATTGCGACAAATGCAAGCAAAATTCCGTGAACAGAATCAACCACTGTTTATTGCCTTCATCGACCTCACAAAGGCATTTGATTTGGTCAGTCGTGAGGGTCTGTTCAACTCACTAAAGAAGCTTGGCTGCCCACCAACTCTTCTGTCCATTGTGGAATCGTTCCACACAGGCATGAAGGGTATATTCAAGTTTGATGGTGCAACTTCTGAAGAGTTTGAAATCAAGAGTGGAGTTAAGCACGGTTGTGTACTAGCAGTAGTAGGAGAGAGGGTAACTAAGTCGGTTTTTGGGGTCCGTTGCGGGGGTCCGGAAGTCTTATTTCCTTATATGAATGTTATAGCGCCTTCTACCGGACCCCCTGAAAATCGGACCACATTTTCAAAACATTGGCGGGTATATTCTTGGGTCTGGGTGACTACTTCCGGTTGTCCTGCTGACTACGTCCGGTACGGGGCGAGCGGGTGCGACCAGGTACCACCGCCGGCCGCCTCGGCTTCCCTCGACCTCTTCCAAGACCATTCAAAGACAGCGAGGTAAGCCTCGGGCATGCAGAATACTTATATAGATAAGTAGACCAACTAGTCGCCGGGCACCTGGGTTCGAGTTCCAGTGTGTGTGTGTGTGTGTGTGTGTGTGTGTATGTGTGTGTGTGTGTGTGGTGCGCTCGAGCTCCAGTCATGTAGATTTCGAACCCTTCGATGAGGAGACCGAAATCAATATGACAGAGGGGAAAAATGATGTATTCCATCACTCGAGATAACTCGAGAATCCATAGTTGGATGATGAATAAACGTTTGCACGCTGATAGTTAATTCGGCATGTTTCTATAGTACCTATGTATCAACATTAAGCGCTTGGTGAAAATCTGATTTAAAAATATACTAGCCAGGCATACAATATTATTAAAAAATTAACCCTAAAACATAATAAACGTGTAAATTTCTGGTATGTATAGTGGAAAATTTAATGTCAATATAAAACTATTATTCTCAATTAATTTAAGACATACTCTGTTAAGATAATCATAAAATATGTAATATTACTAAACTTCACAGTTATACCCCCCTTAATTATAAAAGTAACCAGGGGAGACTAGTCATGGCTCTTGACTCAACCAGAAGTAATAAGCTCTCCTCACTGCTAGATTTTACCTGCGCGCACAGGTAAATGTCACGCGCTGACCCCACAACGGCCAGCGAGGAATACAATGACCAGCGATCAACGATTGATAAGCTGTGAAGATAATACACCGGACACAGTAGCCAGTATAATCACGCCAGATAGTGCGATGTGGCCTGTAAGGCTTGTAAAGGAACGTGTGTCAAAAATATATTTCAGGTGTGTGTATGCGTGCATGCGTGGGTAATCTCTCTCTCTCTCTCTCTCTCTCTCTCTCTCTCTCTCTCTCTCTCTCTCTCTCTCTCTCTCTCTCTATCTATCTATCCATCTTTTCTTTCACTCTCTGTCTCTCTGGGTCTTTCTCCTCGCTCTCTCTCTTTCACTCTCTCTCTCTCTCTCATCTCTCTCTCGCTCGCTCTCTCTCTCTCTCGCTCTCTCTCTGTCACTCTCTCTCTCTTTCTATCTTTTCTCTCACTCTCTGTCTCTTTGACTCTTTCTCTCTCGCTCTCTCTATCTCTCTTTCTCTTTCTTTCTCTCTCTCTCTCTCTCTCACTATCTCTATAATGCATCTCATTTACAGGACATCACAGTCAGTCCCAGCATTCGTGCTTCCTGAACAAGATTGCCTTTGTCTTTCTGAATGTTCGACACATATGATCTTCTATAGTGTCTGTCATTAGGATTACCAGCATCATCACCATCATCAAGCCTTCCGCCGTCGCTGTCAAGTGGAGACATGAAAATCAGCATTATCCTCTCTTACGGTGGTGTGAAGCAGATGTCTGTCATCAGGATTACCATCATCATCATCACCCAGCACCACCAAAAAAATCATCATCATCATCATCATCATCATCATCATCATCATCATCATCATCATCATCATCATCATCATCATCTCAGCATCATCAGCATTATCAGCATCATCTGAGGGTGACCGTTTGGGTGACTCATCACGGGGCTATGTCGGCGGAGTGAACGTATGTGAACGTGTTAAGACATGTCTTTGGGGAAAACTGGAGGATGACTCAGAGCGTACTGACACCATAACGATACAACCGAGACACTTTGGTAATGGTTACAGCCGATCAAATATTGCGATGCTTCCGGTCATATGTCTAAGGTATACAATCGAAACACGTGACTAAAACCGGTTAAATATGGCGTCGCATTCGAGCACATGTGTAAGGGTACAGCTGAGACACGAAGGTACTGACTACGATCGGAAGTATTCATGGAACCCAAACGCACATCCCAGTCGACATTACAAAGCATTTTAAATCTGCCATCAGTGTTGTCAACACCTAGAAAATGATCAAGAGAGGACACACCTCTTCCAAAAAAGACAAAAGAAACGTAAAAGAGAAACACGAAACCACGGAGTACAACCCTTGCAAACAAAAAACATTCCTGACTCCACTCACACTGCATGTGACACAGAGCAAAAGCTTCATTCCCAAAGACTAGTATTGGTGCACGCTCAGAGAAATAAAGACACTGGTTTCCAAAATAATGTCCGCCAAAGTTCACCAGAGCATGCCAGTTTTTGACAAAAGTAGCACAACTTCTACGTTACCTGTTTTGAAGATTGGTGATTCTTGTTTCTTCATTCCAGCTCTGTCATTAGACATGTTGTTCTGCAAGAAACCTACTTCTTGTAGTCAGACAATCGTAGACCCGCCTGAGTCAACATTTTATCTTCTTCATGATTCTTCTTCGGATGAAAATATTGAACGTCTGTCTACCAGTCATGGACCAGACTATAAGTTTCTCAAGAAAATCAATGCTTTGTGGAATGACAACTATCCTACCGCTGGTTTCCGAAGTTGCTCCTCTGTCGCAGCAGATGAAATACAACACCCTTCGTGTAAGGTATGTATAAATAGTAACTGTCATGATCATAGTTTCCAAGAACAGGTGTGTTAGTTCCGGTGTCTAATGGTACATTCTATTATCTGGGACTCTTTATTTCACTATGAACTACTAGGTGCTGAAGTCTTATAAGTTTCAATGTGATTTTTTCTCCTCTACAGGTTAATTTTGCAACAGAACCTCACTTCTTAACAGTTCATATCGTTGGCACGGAAGATCGCAATGGTAACTGGCAACATGTAAGCAGAGAACGTGCGAATTTTGAACGGCATATACTAGCGTTGGACCAAATTCTGACCCCAGTCCTGGGGGCCAGTCACAGAGTCAAAGTGATGGAGTACATAAAAAGTCAAGAACAACAGTGAAAGAGGACGAGATAGTCTAATGCCCATGTGGTAACTGGTAATTAAAATTAAAAATATCAATCCACACTACCGGACGAGTATTAAAACACCAACATAAAAACAAAATGGTTGTAATATACTTACAGCCCTGTCTTTAATAGCTGACCAGTCCTTAATACGAAGAAAACTACAATATGTGTGAGGAGACTGTATATGTATATCACTGGTATTCTGACTTCACAGACTGTAGCCCACAGTGACTACAACGCAAGTAACACGGCGCCCTCTACGCTATCCATTTCATCATGGCTAGAGGTCATGTGGCGAGCATGACCCACATTCCCCAACCCAACTCAAACATACAACAGGTCAACGAGCGGGTAGTAGAACGCCTAGTCGCGCCATACGAACAGCCACGTTAGCGTAATCTGAACAGCTTGACCTAAGAAACTGGCTGAAACCGGTTTCATGCGTGGCTCAAAAACTAGTATATAAACCCGAGGATGGTAACTCTCAACCATTGTGATCAGAAGATGACTACAGACCTCAAGACTGTGCCTGCTAACTGGGACTACATGACTCGTAGTGGTGAGACTATTAGACCAGTGGGCGGTGGTGATAAGGCCGTGTTTGTCTCATCCTACCGTGATGATGATGATGATGATGATGATGATGATGATGATGATGATGATGATGATGATGATGATGATGATGATGATGATGATGATGATGATGATGATGATGATGATGATGATGATGATGATGATGATGATGATGATGATGATGATGATGATGATGATGATGATGATGATGATGATGATGATGATGATGATGATGATGATGATGATGATGATGATGATGATGATGATGATGATGATGATGATGATGATGATGATGATGATGATGATGATGGTGATGATGATGGTGATGATGATGGTGATGATGATGATGATGATGATGATGATGATGATGATGATGATGATGATGATGATGATGATGATGATGATGATGATGATGATGATGATGATGATGATGATGATGATGATGATGATGATGATGATGATGATGATGATGATGATGATGATGATGATGATGATGATGATGATGATGATGATGATGATGATGATGATGATGATGATGATGATGATGATGATGATGATGATGATGATGATGATGATGATGATGATGATGATGATGATGATGATGATGATGATGATGATGATGATGATGATGATGATGATGATGATGATGATGATGATGATGATGATCATAATCATGATGATGATGATGATGATGATGATGATGATGATGATGATGATGATGATGATGATGATGATGATGATGATGATGATGATGATCATGATGATGATGATGATCATGATGATGATGATGATAATGATGATGATCATGATCATGATCATGATGATGATCATGATGATCATGATGATCATGATGATCATGATGACAGACACTACAGAAGATTATGATAGTGATGGTGAGCAGCATCATTTCTCTGCTTCACACCACTGCAAGAGAGGATAATGCTGATTGTCATGTCTCCACTTGACAGCGACGGCGGAAGGCTTGATGATGGCGATGATGCTGGTAATACTAATGCAGACACTACAGAATATCATATGTGTCGATCGTACAGAAAGACAACGGCAATCTTGTTCAGGAAGCACGAATGCTGGGACTGACTGCGATGTTCTGTAAATGCGATGCATTATAGAGATAGTGAGAGAGAGAGATAGAGAGAGAGAGCGAGAGAGAAAAAGTCAGAGAGACAGAGAGTGTGAGAAAAGATAGAGAGAGAGCGAGAGAGACAGGGAGAGAGAGATGAGAGAGACAGAGAGAGAGTGAAAGAGAGAGAAAGCGAGAGAGAAAGACCCAGAGAGACAGAGAATGAGAGAAAAAGAGAGAGAGAGAGAGATCACACCCACGCATGCACGCATACACACATACCTGCAATATATTTCTGACACACGTTCCTTTACAAGCCTTACAGGCCACATCTCACTACCTGGCGTGATTATACTGGCTACTGTGTCCGGTGTATTATCCTCACAGCTTATCAATCGTTGATCGCTGGTCATTGTATTCCTCGCTGGCCGTTGTGGGGTCAGCGCGTGACATTTACCTGTGCGCACAGGTAACATCTAGCGGTCAGGAGAGCTTATTACTTCTGGTTGAGTCAAAAGCCATGACTAGTCTCCCCTGGTTACTTTTATAATTAAGGGGGGTATAACTGTGGGGTTTAATAATATTACATATTTTTATGATTATCTTAACAGGGTATGTCTTAAATTAATTGAGAATAGTAGTTGTATATTGACATTAAATTCTCCACTATACATACAATAAATTTACCCCTTTTATTATGTTATTAGGGTTAATTTTTTAATAATATTGTATGCCTGGCTAGTATATTTTTAAACCAGATTTTCACCAAGCGCTTAATGTTGATACATGGGTACTATGGAAACATGCCGAATTAACTATCAGCGTGCAAATGTTTATTCATCATCGAACTATGGATACTCGAGTTATCTCGAGTGATGGAATAAATCATTTTTCCCCTCTGTCATATTGATTTCAGTCTTCTCATCGAAGGGTTCGAAATCTACATGACTGGAGCTCGAGCGCACCGCACCGCACCACACGCACACACGCACACACACACACGTACTGGAACTCGAACCCAGGTGCCCGGCGACTAGTTGGTCTACTTATCTATATAAGTATTCCGCATGCCCGAGGCTTACCTCGCTGTCTATGAATGGTCTCGGAAGTGGTCGGGGGAAGCCGAGGCGGCCGGCGGAGGTACCTGGTCGCACATCCCCGCTCCGGACCGGAAGTAGTCAGCAGGACAATCGGAAGTAGTCACCCAGACCCAATAATATAACCGCCATTTTTTTTTTATGTGGTCCGTTTTTCAGGGGGGTCAGGTAGAAGGCGGTATAGCATTCATATAAGGAATTAAGACTTCCGGACCCCCGCAACGGACCCCAAAACCATCTTAGTTACCCTCTCTCCTACTACTACTAGCTCCTACCCTATTTGGAATATACTTTTCACTTCTACTGAAATATGCCTTTCGTGATCAGGATGGTGGTATATACATTCACTCACGCTCAAATGGTGGCATCTACAATGCTCAGAGATTGAAGGCCAAGACCAAAATTAGGAGGGTACTGATCAGAGAGTTGCTTTTTGCAGATGATGCTGCAGTTACGACCCACTCTGAGGAAGATGTTGCAATGTCCACTATCTGCATTCTCCAATGCTTGCTCTGAATTTGGTTTATAAACTAAAATGGTCACAAGGTGCACATGGGGTATCATCAATCTTTATTGACGACGCCGAACTAGAGATGGTAGACCATTTTACATATTAGGATCAGTGGCAAATAGCAAATTATCCCTAGATCAGGAAATCAATATCGGGATTGCCATGTCGCTGTTATGGGTTATTCTTAACAATTCTAACTGACAACTGTAATAATAGAACTGTAGGCTCGCTCCGACCAACTGAACAGCAAGATGGGCTTTGCGAGTGAACCCAAACCGGAAGAATAAAAGGCCGATTCCTGAACGTGAGTAATTGATAATCGCTGTTTTATTTATCTACAGCGCCAACTAGGGCTTGCATATCACACAATATTATTCAAAATCTACGTGGCCTGTAATACCAGGGCCGGCCGTAATTACACTATTGAACTTTATATTAATGATAAAAATTACAAACCGTCTCATAACCAAACTTTACAAATTACTTCATACGTCCTTGAAACTCCTTCTCTCTATCCTTTAGGTACATTTCTCGCCGCTCTGAAATCATGATTAATTTCCTCGTCCGTAGGTTCATTTGTCCGTGGCGTTATCACACATGAGTTCGTTATATGACTTCTCTGTCTGTAATTCCTATTCCAGCCACTGTTTCAATGCAGAACTATTTATTAGCCAACTTGAATGTACTGATAATTCAATGCACTGCCTTCCATTCCAAAGTTCCTCAAAGACTCCCGTCTCTATTAACATCTCTATGTGACGTTTTTCCTTGTTGCGACGTCTCTTCTATTTCTAGCCTTTTCGGTATCGAGACTTCTACTTTATTTCTACTGCGTCATTCCTGGGCACTTGCTATATGGCACGGATTGGTAAGGCAGCGACAACAATGAACAGGTTAAGAAAAAGAGTCTGGGAGAACAGGAAGCTTACTGCCAAAACAAAAGACCTTGTCTATCAAGCCTGTGTCCTTAGTACTCTTCTTTATGGCAGTGAAATCTGGACAACTTACTCACACCAAGAGAAACGCTTAAACAGCTTTCATATGCGGTGTCTGCGAAGAATTCTTGGTATTAAGTGGCAAGACAAAATCACAAATACTGAAGTATTGGAAAGATCAGGTTGTGTGGCGGTTTATTCCATGCTCATTCTTCGTAGACTTAGATGGATAGGACATCTTAGGAGGATGGATGATGGTAGAATACCAAAGGACATCTTTTTTGGTGAATTACAGATGGATAAGAGATCCCAGGGTCGGCCTCTATACTACGATACAAAGATGTGTATAAGCGGGACATGATTGATACAGGCATTGATAATGCACATTGGGAGCAAGTCGCCGATGAACGTATTGCATGGAGGGCAAACATCAGAAATGGAATAAAGACAAGGGAGAAAATTATTGCAGATAAGTCACACACCGAGCGTGTGAGACGTAAGATGGTGCATGATGGTGGAAATGACCACGTGTTCACATGCACCCACTGTGAACGGACATTTACAGCGGGAATTGGCCTTATCAGTCACATTCGCTACCGCCATAGGTAAAAGTTATTATGCCTTTTTAAAGCACAAACTATCGTCTGTCAGGACGGCAAGGTGCCACTGTGTATGTGTGTAATTATATTATTATTATTGCTACTACCATTGGTATTACATTTCTCATTATATTTGAATGTGCAAAATGAAATATATTGTGGGGGGGGGGGGGGGAATCGTGGTCAGGTTTAAATCCTTCCCATTGTATTTGACGCTCAGACACTATTACATCTCTAAACCAATTATCTCCCTGGGGACAGGTCGTTCCAATTCCAATTCCAATTTTCAAAACATAATTTCCAAATTCGGCCTCGTTCATCCTGCGTTTATCAACTGTGGTTATTGTTGAGGTCCGCGGTTTTTGTGGGTTCATTCACCTTAATTCTTGTCTTGTGAGTCCTATCTCGGACTGATTATGTTGGTTTGTGTCTGTGACTTCAGCTGGGGGGTCGTTCGGCAGCTATCCTTTGTGCTTGTCGGGTCTTGTGGTTCTCTTTGTTGGTGCACGCTTCTGGCTCGTCTCGGTACAGTCCTTATAAGGACTTTAAATTTGGTCTTTTTGTCTCCGTTTTTGTGTAGTTTCTGTAGGAGCTTTTCGACGTTTCCGTTTTCCTCCTTGCGCCTGTTTTCACTTTCGATTTGAGTTTCTGCTGCCTTTCGATTTTTTTCCTCCGCGGTCAGCCATGGTGTTTTCTCTCTCCGTCTTCTATGTAGTACGAGTAGTCGGCAAAATCACGTTCCAAGTATGTAGTTGGGTATTCTACCGGTCTCCTGAGTTTCTTGGGTTTCTTTTTTTTTCTCTTTCATACCAACACTTTTTGAATTCCTGGCGCCTGAGTTCCTCCACTCTTGCGTCTGCTAGTAGCTCCTCCAAGGTAGGTTCCCGTGGTCTCTTCGTGCCGTCATCAGGGTGCTCATCTCGGTTTTCTTCGGATGTCTGGCGAGATATGTGTTTCCCTTTGTCTGCCTCGGGCTTCGCGTTTGGGCTGCTGGCTGTAGCTTGCGGTTCAGGCTCGATCTCTAGGTTTTCGTCTTGCGGTTTCTCTGTGAGTTCTTGTATGGTTTCTGTTGGTTTGTTTTGGAAGATTTCCATTTCCGCTCTATGCAGTTCTCTTTCTGTCTTGATCATTTGTAGATTTTCTTCGTTCTCCTTCTTCGTCTCGGCCATGCGTTCCATCACTTGTTTGATGTTTTGCTGTATCTCCTTCATTTCAAGCAGTTTTTCATTTTCGCTGGTTTGTGACGGTGTTAGGGGTAACTTGACTTGCTTCTTTAGCTCGTCTATTTGGCTTTACAGTTGGGCTCTTTACGCTTGTGAGCAACCCGTGGCTGTCTCGCATCTCCGAATTGCTTCGTTGTATGGTGTCTTTGTGGTGATGGCGATCTTTAAGATATCTCTGTGCCTTTGCAGGTACGGACAGCCCAGGTATCTTGCTCCATGTTTGCCCAGGCAGTTGGCGCACTTTCTTTTGTTGTTGGGTGCTCGGAAGTCGGTGTCAAGCTTAGATAGCGGACACTCCTTGAAGGCGTGTTGATCGGCGCAGTATCGGCAGATTTCCCTCTTACTGCGACATGTTGCTCTGCTGTGGTCGGCCCTCTGACATCTGGAACATTGAGTGATTCTTGGGATGAATATCTCTGGCTGCTGCATTCTCTTGTTGATTGATACTGTGGTCGGCATTTCGCTGCTCTCCGATGTCACCACTGCCAAGGTTGTAGGTATCTTGGAGTAGGTGAGGAGCCGCTCCCCCTTCAAGATTCTCTTCTCGTAGCTGCTTCAGGATTTCTTCGTCTGTCAGCTCCACTTGAATCCGCTTGACAACTCATCGGACTGTTTTTGAGTCGGTTTTCCTGACTCTGGTGTCTTTCTCCTCCTTCTTCTCTGCTGTCTTGGGTCTTGTCTGTGTTGGGCTGTCGATCTTCTCCCTGGTGATAGCTTCAGTAGTAGCTGTAGTTTCAGGTTCTTTGTTACAGCTCGCAGGTAGGCTCTCCACGGTGTTCTTCTTGTCGGCTCCCACGCTGCACATCTTGGATACCGCGTGTTTCTTGGTCAGGTCATGGACTCTAATTGCTATTTATAGATCTCCGCTTCTTCTCCCCCAAAAAAGAAATGCCACGAACATTTACACAGCACTAGAGCGTCACTATGTATTTTGCTATCAGAACAATAAAATCGAGCATGGAATCCTTCACCTCTGAAACTATGTGAACTAGTAATTATAGGGAAGCCACAATTTAATGGGAATGATAATGTAAAGGTTATTATCCAAGCTCACGGTAATCAATGCACTGCTATCTCCAAAAAGCACGAGATAGATAATGATAGAAGGTGTGTGTTTGTGTATGTGTGTGTGTGTGTGTGTGTGTGAGAGAGAGAGAGAGAGAGAAAGAGAGATGGACAGGTGAGAGAGACAAAGAGAGAGAGGGGGGAGAGGGAGAGACAAAGAGAGAGATGGACAGGTGAGAGAGACAGAGAGAGACAGATAGAGACAGACAGAGAGAGAGAGAGAGAGAGAGAGAGAGAGAGAGAGAGAGAGTGTGTAACATTCCGCTTCTGGAGGTGGAATTGAAGCAATGCATGGAACCAGACGGCCCTAATTCCTCAGGCTCAAAGACCCCTCTGCCATACACCGCAAGGTATATTGGCAGTAAATGACAGTTGACAGTGACAATATATGTATGCATTTGTTTTGTCCAAGCATGTGACTCTTAACACTAACAAACGGTAGCGCTCCGTAATATACACAAACAAAATAAACACGCATTACACTTTGTAAATATACATTGCTTTGTAAAATAAACGTTTGGGGAAAACTAGAAACATTAAAAGAGTGTTCGTAAAAGAAAGGGGACATAATATTTATTTTACTGTTAATAAGGGATATGACTCCTTAGAATTTGTTCCGGATAATTTCATTTAATATTACGCTGTTGATTAACTCATACTGGAATTTGGTACTCACATGTTATCATGAAAATTCTAATGTAAAGATTATAAATGGGTGATTTATTTTGTTTCTTTATTACTTATATTTTAGATTTAGTATTATACAATATCCTAATAGTATAAAATATCTGCTCGACTTTGAGGTATATTTGCCATTTGGCAGTTTAATATATACTACTCTGGTTTCTCTTCACAACGTATAAATCTTTCGCCTTTAGATTTACTACGCGATTCACTTGAATGACTTAAGTTGTGTCACTTAAATTTAACCACCATGTTGTTTTATTTTAATTTTTAAAATGGCTGACGATTTACGTATAATTAGCTTAAATATTCGGGGTATGAAAATGAAATTACAACACATAGTCACACTCATACACAAACACAAACCAAACTTCATTTTATTGCAAGAAACTAACATCAAAACAGACTTTGAAGCAGCAGAATTGGTGACACGGGTAGGATTAAGAAATTCGTGTTTCAGTTTGGCGAAACATAACGTAGGGTCAGGGACAGCCATTCTCCAAACTTCCGACACGTGGACTATTTTTAGAACAGACCGTGACGAACAAAGAAGAATTTCCACAGTTCAAGTTAGAAACGACACACACTCCTTTGCCATTGTGAACATACACGCACCACCAAACTACAATTATCAACCTCTATTTTACGAACAGTTAGACGACTTGTTGACACAGACATACAGGGGACAGAATATAGTTATTGCCGGAGATTACAACTGCGTTCTTGACGATTTAGACGTGGTGGGAGGAGAGGTGAGAACGCAGCTGAGAAGAGCCGACAGGGACAGCTTACATCAACTAGATACACTACGGAACATCATCGATACACACAACCTCACAGACGCATTCAGGCATACACACCTCGACAGTAGAGAAACGACATACACAAACAAAACACACAACAGATCATCTAGATTAGACCGGATTTACACACCCGCAACACACAACATCATACAAACCAAACACCTACCGGAAACATTAGATTACACAGACCACAAAGGTATACTAGTACACATCAGCACAAACAGCACAAACACGCAGCCATACACAAGGTCACCCCACTGGAAGTTCAATAACTCACTATTGAAACACTCAGAATATGTAAAATATATGACACAGCTCATACACACGTACACAGACAATATACCAACTGAGAACATCACACAATACTGGGACTTATTAAAAACACCATACGAAGCAGAAGACAACATCTAGCAACCATGATCCATAAAGACAGACTAAGACAGGAGCGTATCATATAGACAGCCATACGACTAACAAAACAAACAGACAGAGATGCACATCACCTACACACACTAGAAGCACAACTAGAAGAACACCAACAACACATATATCTGGGTGATCTTCTCAGAACAAAGCTCAACACAATTACACAAGAGACAGCCAGTAGACAATTCATTGCAATAGAGCAGAACGTAAGCATGGGAGACAAATAAGCCAAATATCAGACATGCAGGGAAACATGCAGACAGAAACACCACACATAGGGACTGCTTTCCAACAACACTACACACATCTATTCACAACAGAGGCGGGCGACACACAGATACAAGACAACTTCTTGCAGTACACAAAGAAATTACCTGACACAAACAGAGATACACTGGACACAGAACTGACACTGACAGACATAACACAGGCACTGAGCACACTTAATAAAGACAAAACTCCAGGACCAGACGGTTTGACAGCAGAATTCTACCAACACTTCTTTCCTATCCTAGGCAATCTTCTCCTAAAAGTCTATCAGGAAGCCTTTGACAATCAACAACTCCCCGACAGTTGCAATATGTCCTATATCACACTCATACACAAAGACAACACTGACAAAACACAACTGAAGAACTACAGACCAATTTCCTTACTCAACACAGACTACAAGATACTTGCCAAATCACTCACCAATAAACTTAAACCCTTCATGCCAACACTCATACACCCACACCAACAGTGCAGTGTTAAAGACAGAAATATACACCATCACAACCATCTCATTAGAGACATAATCACCTACACACATGGGAAAGACTGTCCATCCTCCATCTTAACCTTGGATCAAGAGAAGGCCTTCGGCAGAATTTCCCACACTTACCTGCATAGGACACTAGAACACTGTAATATAGGAGTTTACTACAGGCAGTGGATACAGATCTTGTATAAAAATCCTGAGAGCAAAGTGTTGGTGAATCATTCACTGACAGCCAGCTTCAGGCTCACGAGATCTGTAAGACAGGGATATCCTTTATCACCACTCCTGTATGTGTTTACCCTGGAACCTTTATTAGAGAAGATAAGGCAAGACACTAGTATTAAAGGAACCTTCCTGCATGGGATAGGAGAGCAGAAGCTCATCGCCTATGCAGATGACACTGCCTTCTTTCCCACCAGCAACACATCAATAAGGAATATACTCCACACCTTTACCCATTTTGGAAAAGGCAGTTGAGCCAAAATTAATGTACAGAAGTCACAGATAATGGGTCTGGGAAAGTGGAAACAAAAGGCTGATTTCTCTCCAGATCTGAAACATATAGACACCATGAAGCTGTATGGGATCACATTTCCATGTGATCCCACAGAAACACACAGGCAGACATGGCACGCACTGACCGAACAGATCACAGACATGTTACACAGGTATAGGTACAAGACATCCACAATATTTGGTAGAAGCACAATAGTCAACACATACATATTACCCAAAATAATATATTTAGCGACAGTACTGGACCCTCAAAACAGACAGTCACAAACATAAACAAACAAATCAGACGCTTCATCTTCACCAACACAATACACAGCATACAACACAAAACTCTCATACAAGACAGAAACAAGGGGGTATTGCACTACAGGACATCCAGACAAAACTACTGTCACTTAGAATCAATCACATAGGGAAAATCATCAGACACCCAGAACAGAACAGACTATACTACATAGACCACAACATCAAACATCTCACACCTCTTAACAATGCAACTGCACACTACCAGGGAAGACTGCCAACATTCTATCAGTCATGCATACAGGCAATAAAAGGACATGAACAGTTAATACAGCAAACAACACACACAATATACAAACAGTTAGTTAGGGAACAAGCTCCACCACTCAAACTTTGGATTAAAAGAGGACACAAATACTTCATGACTGACTTCACATGCACCTTTTCAAACCTACACAACAAACACATAACTACAAAAGCTAAGGAAATAACATATAGACAGTTATACAGTATGACCCCCACAACACAGGTAGAAGCATACATATCCAAACAATGTCAATTATGTAGAAACAACACACAAGAGACAGAGGAACACATTTATTATACATGTCCAACAATTACTGCCACACGCGCAACACTCAAACACCTTATACAGAGGCACACAGGCAAACAAACCGACATATATAAAGCAATTTTTCTAAACACTATACCAAAGACAGCTAAGGGCATACATACAAAACTACTTGTAGCACTTTCTTACTACAGACAACTTATATGGACCTGCAGAAACCTTGCCAGATACACCACACATATAACACACACTTAATTTCCTTTATTTACACACACAAAATATCACAACTATTTCCAGAGTACATCATATGTATTCTTCTTTATTGTATTACAAATTTGGTATACATGAGAGCGAGAAAGAAAGAAGAAACTCTGAGTGAATGGTGAATGAATGATTAAAAAAGATCACATATGGTCACAAAGACCATTGGAAAATTCCTCATGTAAAGAATTGTGGAAGTATAAATGCTTGTTTTATTTACTTCAAAATGATGGTTTTAACCCTTATAGATAAGGGGAAAAAGAAAAAACGAGAAAAGAAAATCAACTCCTCCCATTCCAAATTACTATTTATGGAATGTTTGCTTTAAATGCACTTGTTGTGCTATACTACCACCACTGCTAAGATTATAACTTTAGTAAATAGAATCACATATCTATTATTATTATTATTATTATTATTATTATTATTATTATTATTATTATTATTATTATTATTATTATTACTATTATTATTATCATTATTATTATTACTATCATTATCTTACCCTTATTATCTTTAATATCATTAATTTTATAAGTATCAATGATATCATCATTATTAATTTACAACTTCATCTCCCATGTTCCCCCCTTTGCTTAAGGTTTGTTGCTTTTGCTACTACCCCCACTAGTTGTTTCAAACATTTGTCCTGCCTGTGCCATCATTAGAGTGGTCATGAGGGCATTGGTGGAGTGAAACCAATTGGTTGGGGTGTAGCGGGGGAAACAAAAATGTAAAGACTTCCCCTTTTCCTTGTAGTCAGTATTTACCTAATTATCCTTAGTATCATTAATTTTATAAGTATTACTGATATCATCATTTGTATTTTACAACTTCATCTCCCCTGTGCCCCCCCCCCTCTCGTTTGCTTATGGTTTGTTGCTTTTGCTACTACCCCCACTGGTTTGTTTCAAACATTTATCCTGCCTGTACCATCATTAGTGGTCATGAGGGCATTGGTGGAGTGGAACCAATTGGTGGGAGTATAGTGAGGGAAACAAAAATGTAAAGATGTCCCCTTTTCATTGTATTCGGTATTTACCTTATTATCCTTAGTATCATTACTTTTATAAGTATTATTGATATCATCATTATTATTTTACAACTTCATCTCCCCTGTGCCCCCATTGCTTATGGTTTGTTGCCCTTGCTGCTACCCCCACTGGTTGGTTCAAACATTTATCCTGCCTGTACCATCATTAAGATTTCCCCTTTTCTTTGTATTCAGTATTTATCTTATTATCCTTAGTATCATTAATGTTATAAGTATTAGTGATATCATCATTATTATTTTACAACTTCATCTCCCCTGTGCCCCCTTTTGCTTATGGTTTGTTGCCTTTGCTACCACCCCCACTGGTCAGTTCAAACATTTGTCCTGTCTGTACCATCATTAAGAGTGGTCATGAGGGCATTGGTGGAGTGGAACCAATTGGTGGAAGCGTGGCAAAGTAAACAAAAAATGTCAAGATTTCCCTTTTTCTTTGTCACCCCCTTTGATTCATGTGAGTGAGTGTTGAATGAATGAATACAAAATCACATATGGTTACCAAACCAATGATACTGTAAAACTTTGTGTAAATACAAATGCTTGTTTATTTTTTTTTATTTAAAAAAAAAAGAGAAAGAAAAAGGGGAAAAAAGTGAATGAACCCTTACATTTAAGAAACAAAAAAAACAAGGAGGAAAAAAATAATCAACTCCTTTTATTCCAACTATTATTAAAAACTGCAGTTTGCATTTGTATATACATGCTATGCTATGTTAACACCATTCCAAAGAAAATCATCCTAGCAAATGGAATCACATGTTGTAAAAATGTTATCATTTTCATAACTATTATTACCATTGCTGTTTTTTTATAATTGCTGTTATTACCCTCAGTATGTCTCTTCTTGTCATTATTATTATTGTCATCATTAGTAATAAAACAAAACCCCTTTTCCCATGTGCGCCCCCCCCTCGCTGATGGTTTGTTGTTGCCTTTGCTGATACCCACACCGGTTTGGTTCAAATATTTATCCTGCCTTTACCATCATTGCCCAGATAGTCGTGATGAAGGCATTGGTGGAGTGGAACCAATTGTTGAGAGGGTGGCAAGGGAAACAAAAATTTAAAGATTCCCCTTTTCCTTGTTAACCCCCATTCACATGTAAATGTGTTCAAGGAATGGAATATGCTAATGGCTAAATTTCCTATGTTGTAAATACAAAATATCACAGATATCTCCAGAGTAAACTCAAGTACTCTTCTTTATGATTTTAAAATTTAGTACACATGAGTGCGAGAAAGAAACAAGAAAATGTGAGTGAATGTTAAATGAATGAATAAAAAACCACATATGTTTACCAAGGAGAAAAAGATAACCAACTCCTTTTACTTCTACTATTATTGAATATTGCAGGTTGCAATTGTATGTACCTGCTATGCTATGCAAACACCATTCCAAAGAAAATCATTCCAAAGAAAATCATTCCAGCAAATGGAATCACAGTTTTGAAAAAATGTGATCATTACCATAACTATTATTACTGTTTATCACCCTTAGTAGTTTAAATTTTTGTCATCATTATTATTGATGTATTTGGTTTTAATGGCATTATTATTGTTGACTACCTTTATTAATATATAACCTCATCTCACATGTGCCTCCCCCTTCCCTTGCTCATGGTTTGTTGTTGCCTTTGCTGATACTCTCACCGTTTCGTTCCAATAATTATCCTGCCTTTACCATCATTACCAGAGAGTGGTTATGAGGGAATTGGTGTTGTGGGTCCAATAGGTGAGAGTGTGACAAGGGAAACAAAAATGGAAAGTTTTATCCTTCTCCCTATCTACCCCCCTTTCACATGTAAATATGGCCAATGAATAAAATATGCACACGTCACATACACGCCCATATGCAACGCTCCGTAAACACACCTACACAAACACTAAATACACAGAACGCATGTAACAACACAAACATTATAAATGCAACCACTACCCTTTCCGCCTTGTAAACCCGGATACTGTTTTAATTGTTTACACCTCCCAATCCCACCTTCTTGATACTGTTTGTTTGTTTATGCTGCTGCTGACCTCTCCGATTGTTTCAAACAATTTATACTGCCAGTTTCATCGTTACCGAGTGGTGGTGATGGTATTGGAGGTTTTGGAGCCGACAGGAGAGTGAGGCGGCAGGGGAAATAATATCGGTGCACTATCATCATGCTGTTGTTTTTGTGAGGTTTTACCCTACAACAAATTCAATGTAGAAATGTTAAAATGTATAAAATATTGTATTTTTTGCGCATAGGTCACCTACACGTCCACATGCAACGCTCTGTAAAAACACAAACAATACACTTTGCAACGATTTTAACACTCAATAAAAGCTTCTTTAAAAAAAAAATTAGAGTTGTGACTTTAGTGAGGTCATGAACAACTGGGCCTCCGTTATTCATCCAGATATAAAGGTCGAGGTAAAGCTCGAAGAAAGTACTGGAGGACTTGGCTGACCTCATCCTGTCCTCCTCCTCTGATTTTTCAAAATCCGGCAAATTTTCCAGGGACTTTGCTGACAGTGATTCGGATTTACCTGACCATGAACTGCCCATGGATATTATTAATTTACTAGACTGCCCAGACCTGGATGTGGGACTGAAACTACATCGGATTAAGTGTGAGGATGGGTGTAACAGCTGTTGTGAAACACCCAACAGATATAATAATGTCCGAGTGTCTGATCGGCAGGATCCATTCATGGGATTGTCTGATCAAAGCAAAGACAGTGGAAAACCCAGCACCATGCTAGGGCTGCTGATAAGCCCTTTAGACTATGAATCAGAATACGAACAGCAGATGCGGCCCAAAGTGAAGGATACGAAGACATTCAGAGCATGGAACACTCCCAAATCCGAGGATGAGCCGGATTTTATGCTGTCAAAAAGCACTATTTAGAGTATGGTGTTTGATAAAGACAATGATGATAATGATGACGGCGATGATGATACTTATGATTCATTATCACAGGAGGTGACTTTTCCAGAAATGCCATCATCTGATCATTGTGAGACAGTTGGAGAAGACGACACGTGATGTTGACACTGAGACTGTCACAGATATTCCTCGATCATCTGATTCCTCTGGCTATTCATCTCAGTCTCCAGATTTGAGCCCTGTATCAGCAGGGCCCTTGCAAAAGCTCCGAGACGGCAGCCTGCTGACCATCTTATCAGCATCTGTAGCTAACAATGGACACATCAGCGCCCACTCATCAGCCTCCGTAGCAGCAGCAGTATCCCGCTCATCACTAGCCGGCAATCTGTCAAACCGCCCGTCTAGCCTGCTGGGGCAGCAACGTAAGCTGTCCAAAGACAGGAATGTCCCAGTGCAGGCTTCATACCAGTACGTTTTGTGTACAAGCAACAGCATCAATTTGCACGACTACGCTATGAGCCCCGGCGCTTGCACGTATCCCTCACCATCCTCTCCTACAGAAACCGGCCGACCAACCGTCTTGTCCAAGCCAATTTACAAAAGAAAGCAATTTTCCGTGGATGCATCAGAAAAAGAGAAGCAACACCACCATAATCAACTAGAGAGAAACCGCCGGCAGAAGCTAGCGGATTTATTTATGGACCTTCGCCATGAAGTACCAAAACCAAGCAAAGGCATCAAAGGCTCTAATTTTAAATGAAGCAACATTGTTTATTCGTGACTTACAAAGACAGCATAGACTACAGGACGATGAAATTTTTTAAGGAATTGCGCAGAAAAGAAGTGCTGCGGAATCAATTACGTTGTCTATAAGCTCAAATATCAAGTAGCGGTTAAATTCATTAGTCATAACTTAGTCCTATAACTAGCAGTCCCCAGTGCCTAAGCCTTGTCTCTCGTAGAAGTCTATTGGATGGATCCACCTGTGAGTGAATGAACCCATATACATTCAGAACAGTAATATGTTGGTACCTATGGCCGTAATGCCGTATTACATACATAGCAATGCTACTAACTGATGCAGGGTGGTTGTCAGATGTGACTTGTGTGTTTACTGGCTGACAAAATGTTCATATCATATATGGTCTGAGAGAAACCTGACATATGTTTTAAGGTGTTTTCTCAATCTGTTTTACTGTCACTGCCTGTTTATTTCTTTATCAAGTTTGATTTATGGGGGATGAAATGTATGTTGTCCCCTTCATTTGCCCAGCTGACACTGTTCAGTGTATTAGCATTTGATGACATCATTTATCTGGTAGTTGATTGGACAATATTCATCTTGTCTGTTTACAGGAAAAGCAGCTATATTTGTGTTTTTCAGTCGACACATCCTTCTTCGTGGCTTTTCTTGGCCATGTTGGCCATCCCGGATAAATTTGATAACTGATTTCAAACTTTCGTTTGATTTAACGAGTTTACCACATAAGACCCCTTATTGGGCATATGATGCCGGGCCCATGTGTGTATAGATCAGTGGCTATACTTGATGATATACACATCACAGCGGTTAAATTCATTAGTCATAACTTAGTCCTATAACTAGCAGTCCCCAGTGCCTAAGCCTTGTCTCTCGTAGAAGGCTATTGGAAAGCTATTGGAAAGCTTCCTGTAAGGAAGCCTTCGCTTCCGAAACGTTTCCTGGTGCCCAATTTAGCCAACATTAAGTTTACCTCCAGTAAATATTCTTGAAAGGTGTTCTTTTCTTTGCCTCTTCTGTTAATTATGAAATAACATGGGGTTTTACATTTCTTCAGTTTTATACTGCCAAAATTATTCATTGTTCATTTGTAAATCTCTACAGCAAATCATGTTTGTCTTTACCAAGACGTATTTTTGTAAACTTTATTTGAAGTCGGTCCTTCGGTGTCACAGAATTGTAAAACTGAGTTGCAATGTCTGTATTTTTATTTCAATGTAAGCGGGTTGTAGCAAACTGAATGTTGCACTTAATGTTTCATTTTGTCCAATAATATCCCTTGTTATCATGCTTGCTAAATAGTATAACCAGTTTTCTGCTTGTCGATCATTGTAGACTAATTACAATGTCCAGCCGGGTTACTGGCTTTAAATTTTGTACAAAATGTCAACTTTTTAGAGACCTTGTTTTCAATATAAGAAATGTTTCTATGAACATATTAAACTTCAAATTTGTTTGAAACAAAAATGGTGATGGAATGCCTTTTTATGGAAGAAGTGGCAGAGGTCTGAGGTCAACTTGCACAACGGATGGGCACTGAATATTTGACACCTTCGCATTAGCACGAGGAAGGTGAACTGGCCAAGATTTTTTGGGGTGGACAATGAAAGTGATGTTATACAAAGCGCCTCTACATGATGATTCTTTTCTGAATCATATTTGAAATGGTTTCTTTTTCATACTGTCTAGTATCTAGGCATGAGACACCTAGTGTTTTTTTGTTCTTGTTGTTGAATAACATCTATCTAGTTAACGTTTGTATTTGTATGGTTTAACTCATCTATCTCACGCGTGAATGGTTTTTGGGGACAGGGTAGAAAGGGTGTTATTTGTGCACTCTAATATATTGGCCACCTAATGATGACGTAGCCGGCTCCGTGGCGAAGACGTTACGGGCGCAGTTCATAATCCTGCATACACGTGTTCGACACACAACTGCGGACGATTTGGCAGCAGACTTCTTGCGTTGGTATTTTGCGAAATTGTATGGGTGCCAGTTCACAAACAATGACAAACTACTGAACGTAAACTTGCCAAGAGATCACAACAGCAAAATATGCTGGTGTTAACTAACGTCCTCTAAGGATATGTAACTAACTTTATTTAAACTGATGATGTACAGTTCTAAACATTGACATAGTTAGTTTCTCTCACACCTGAGGTTTGTGGAACAAATCCTGAGTGAAGGCAGTATACTCCCTGTAAAGTATTGTCCATGAGGCAGCTTTCTGTCAGTAAACATGGCATGGTGTGTAAGTCCTTCCAGTGCTTGATTAGAAAGGGTTCGACCAACACACACGTCAGTTCGACTTCAAACTTGACTTTGTTCAGGAAACTTCAAACCTCTGAACCTAATTTTGCCTAGGGAATCAAACTGTTTTGGGTTTATGGCTATGTCCCACAAAAGAGATTTAACATTTAAAGGTTTGGTAGTGCACAATGGTGATTTGGTGTATGTTACATGCTGGAGAAGGTTACCGTGTAAGGGCTGGTTGTTACTGTAATACGATGTATGCGGTCAGCGGCGGTGCGCTATCAACAAATATATAGTGAACAATAGCTAACTGCTTTGTAATTTATATGAATTAGATTTTCCTTTGAAAGCTGGTAAATATCTATTTTGTATAGCACATTGAAAGCTGTGTTGCCAGTTGACAACAAATGTGTGTTCATTTCCCCCTGACAAAGCATTATGCAAATTTTACAACTTTGAAGTTCTACGTTATGCCATGGTTTTTTTTTTTTTTTTTTTGTAAGCAGATAGACTTCTTTGGGACTCAATTTTTGTCTGAAGTAAGGTCATTTGTTTTTAATGATTGATTCATGTTTTTGTTTGTACAATTAATTCAATGAATTAACTTTATGTATGTGTTTGGAATCTTAACTGTTGAATTTGTATATTTTATTTTTGTGTTGCGTTCTAACTACTGCCTGGGAAGAAGGGATACAAGTATTGATTTGATCTTGAAAGTCTTTTATTTTGATTTTGGATATCCCATTATAACATTTTCATTGTATACATCGTGTGTGTAGTGTGTTCTGTGACATGTGACTGGGGAGACATTATCGTGTTAGAACTAGTTTTATTCTTGCTATAGGATTTGGGCGCTGTGCTAGGTTTTCTGGTTTGGTTATTTGGAAATTAAAACCTAATGGATTAGGTCATGGTGGGATGAAAAATTAGGTGGGATGTCTCTTTGATGTGGAAGGGTAATGGATAGGGTAACCGTGGAATGGGGAAGGCAGTAGTGGTTGGGTTAGGGTTACAGTGGAATGGGGGAGGCATTAGGTTAGTGTCACTGGGAAGGTGGAAGCAATTGGATTGATAGCTGCCTTTAAGGTGGCAGACCTAATAGATGGGATGGATTGGAAGGGAAACACTGGTCTATAGGATGGGTAAACAGATGAAGGGATTCACTAATGTGGTCGCTGTTAAATGGGTGGGGTTCTTGGATCAAAGATTTCTTTCTTGTTCCGATTTAAACCCATATTTTGATTTCTAGTTTAGCTTTAGATTGTTTTTGGTAAATTATGTCTGTTAATATTGATTCTGAAGACACCTCTGGCATATTGTTCAGAACCCAGGATGTCTTGGCTTAATGGTGTGTGTCTGTAAAATTTTTATTTCAGCGACCTAATTGCCTCTGGGATCCTCAATTTAACTATTTCAAGTGGCTGGGTTCTATAATTATGGTTAAAATATGAGTCCATTATGGTGTCTGATATATTCTATAATTGCTGGCGGAGAATCATTTCCCTATGTCTATAGACGCATCCTCTAATTACTGGTAAAGAATTATTACCATATAGTCAGTGGATGGATTGTATAGTTGCTGATGAAGGATTCCCCTATTTTATATCCGTGAACAGATGCTCTAATTACTAGTAAATAAACATTCTCAAATTTGTCTGACATATTGTCTAATTGCTGGTGGAGAATTACTCCATTTGTCTGAAATGTTCTCTAATTACGTCTGGAGAATCACTCCATTTATCTATCAACATTCTCTAATTACTTGTGGATAATCATAGCCTTGTTTGTCTGTGGATGATTCTAAAGTTTGTCAGTAGGTGAGTGGTTGCGTGAATCATATCTTGAGTTATTGTTCACGTTCAACTTTGAAGGACCAGTGAATGAATTGATTTCTTTGTTTCAAGCAGATGTTAGTCAGCGTAATATTTCTGTCAGCTGTGTTACAGATTTGTTTGCTCTTGTTTTAAATAGAATATATTAAAATGAAGTTTAAAACAAAAGATTTGAAATTGTTGCCTATGATGCGTGAGTTTCACCATCTTACACGAGACGGGACAGAAAACGAAAAATGTCGCAACCGCTGACAATAACTATAATTGTACTCGGTAACACACCAGAATCACATGAATCTTCACAACGTGTCTATCATCAACAAGTTTAAGTGACAGTTTTTTTCGTTCCTCCGGATTTTGTGGTGATATTCTTTGGAGTTGATATTCTGAATATTTCTCTAGAATTATTACCGGAAACAATAAATTTCAAGATGGATTCAAATATCATTGAATTCACGGTCCCGACAAACACTACGAAGTTCAGCAACTTCATCAGACGGGAACCATAGTGTGTTCTATTACTGGTCCCGGGGCTGCTGCTAAAGCAACACCGGCACTAATCATGAGTGCCCTAACTGGTCCAGGAGGTGTACCTTTTGGGGGAATCGTCGACCTGCATAGGTTCGAGGTTCCCACTAGGTGGTACTTTAACCTGTCAGCAGAGGCTCAGAAAGCCGTGTATGAGAAATTACGCGGCAAAAAGTTTCCTCTACCAAACCTAGGAATAGACATATCACTACAACATCTAGAGAAAGACAGAGACAGGCTGACCATCCACTGGCTACCTGTCACGATTGCTCCTCAAGGAGTTAAAAACACTGGTGCACAGTATTACAGGAGACGACAAGGCTGAGGTCTGTAGGATAAAAATTGGCGCTGGCAAGTGGGGAGCGCTCTGCAACCCAAAAAAGGAAGTCCCCCATTATACAGATCTACACTCCTGGTATTACGAACAATAATCGCAGAGTGTTGACCACGATGCCGGGGAGAAAGACCAATTGACCAGCGTGTGGCCAAAACAACCACTGGGAAAATAAATGCCCTAGTCGACGACAATCGATGACACCAATTGCAGCAGCAGTCAGTGTACAAGGCAAGAAGATTTCCCACCACTCGAAAGAAACTCCTCCACAGGGAAAGATTAAACTGATACAAACTTTTAGTAGTCAAATCAACACACAAGAAGACAGGAACACACACGAAAATAACATACAAGAAATAAATCCAAAGAATGAAGACTCTGACGGTTTTCAAATCGTCAGCAAGCCAACGAAGAGAAAATGGGCTAACAGAAGACTCATCATTGGCACCTTTCCGTCTTGACAGACGATATTTTGGTACATTGTGCTTTAAAAAGGCTTAATAACTACGATCCATGGCGGTGGCGAGTGTGGCTGGTAAGGCCAATTCTTGCTGCAAATGTTTGCCCACAGTAGGTGCATGTGAAAACATGGTCATTTCCACCATTTTGCACCATCTTACGTCTCTCACGCTCTGTGTGCGCTTTATCTGCAATCATTTTCTCCTTTGTCTTTATTCCATTTCTGATAGTTGCCCTCCATGCAACACGTTCAGCGGTGACGTGCTCCCAATGTGCATTATCAATGCCTGTATCAATCATGTCCCACTTACACACATCTTTGTATCGTAGTAGAGGCCGACCCTGAGATCTCCTACCCGTCTGTAATTCACCAAAAAAGATGTCCTTTGGTATTCTACCATCATCCATCCTCCTAACGTGTCCTATCCATCTAAGTCTACGAAGACTGAGCATGGAATACACCGTCACACAACCTGATCTTTCCAATACTTCAGTATTTGTGATTTTGTCTTGCCACTTAATACCAAGTATTCTTCGCAGACACCGCTTATGAAAGCTGTTTAAACGTTTCTCTTGGCGTGAGTAAGTTGTCCAGGTTTCACTGCCATAAAGAAGAGTACTAAGGACACAGGCTTGGTAGACGAGGACTTTTGTTTTGGCAGTAAGCTTCCTGTTCTCCCAGACTCTTTTTGCTAACATGTTCATTGTTGTTGCTGCCTTGCCAATCCTGATGTTGATTTCCTGATCGAGGGATAATTTGCTATTTACCTCTGATCCTAGATATGTAAAATGGTCTACTATCTCCAGTTCGGCGTCGACAATAAAGATTGATGGTACACCATGTGCACCTTGTGACATAATCTGTGTCTTCTTTTTGTTAATTGTTAAACCAAATTCAGAACAAGCATTGGAGAATGCAGATAGTAGATGTTGCAATTCTTCCTCAGAGTGGGTCGTAATTGCAGCAGCATCCGCAAAAAGTAACTCTCTGATTAGTACCCTCCTAATTTTGGTCTTGGCCTTCAATCTCTGAGCATTATAGAGGCCACCATCTGAGGGTGAGTGAATGTATATACCGTCATCCTGATCACGAAAGGCATATTCCAGTAGAAGTGAAAAGTATATCCCAAAGAGGGTGGGGGATAGTACACAACCTTGCTTAACTCCACTCTTGATTTCAAACTCTTCTGAAGTTGAGCCATCAAACTTGATTATACCCTTCATGCCTGTGTGGAACGATTCCACAATGGACAGAAGAGTTGGTGGGCAGCCAATCTTCTTTAGTGCTTTGAACAGACCCTCACGACTGACCAAATCGAATGCCTTTGTGAGATCGATGAAGGCAATAAACTGTGGCTGATTTTGTTCCCGGCATTTTTCTTGCATCTGTCGCAATGAGAATATCATATCAATGGTAGTCCGGTTCTGACGGAAGCCGCGCTGTGATTCGGGGTAGACTTGATCTCCCAGGACTTGAAGTCTGTGCAGGACAATTCTGGCAAATACTTTCCCAACAATACACAGAAGTGAGATACCCCTATAGTTGTTACAGTCGCTCCGATCTCCCTTGTTCTTGTACAGCGTTATGATGTTTGAATCTTTGAAATCCTGTGGGACTTGTCCTTCTCGCCAGCAAAGCTCTATTAGCTGGTGGATCTGTAGAGCGAGTGTGTCTTGCCCACTCCTGATTACCTCTATTGGAATCACATCCTTACCTGGAGCCTTGCCAGATGCAAGCTCATTTATAGCACACTTAACTTCTCTTATAACTTGATCCAATAGTCATTCGCACACTGCCTGGCAGCCTTTTGTACATCCTTCCTCGCTTGCTTCAGCTCACTCAGAGTGTTACGCGTTGGTCTTTCCTTGTTTCTTAAGAGAGCTATCTTCTTTTTATCAATCAAGGGCTGCAGTATCTGGCTGTTTGCCGCAAACCAGTCCTGCCTCTTATGATCCACAGTGCCGTAAACCCCTACCGCTGTTTTATAAATAGTTTCCTTAAGTTTACTCCATTTATAATTTACTATACAATTTTCTGCTGTATCATTGAAAGCGTCTTCAAGTTGCTGTTGAAATTCAAAGCACTTTACAGGATCGTGAGTGTTAGTAATATTAATCCTGGGGCTAGACTTGTGTTTAGCTGTGTAGATTCTCTTTGGTCTCAGTCTAACCCTTGCAACAACCAAAGAATGATCTGTATCACAGTCAGCACTGTGGTAACTTCGAGTTAATGATGTATGGTTCAGATGTTGTCTCCGTGTGATAATGAAGTCCAGCTGATGCCAATGGCTGGATCTTGGATGTTTCCATGTGACCTTATGCCAGAAGACCTTAACAGAAGACTATTGCAGTCAAAACACAGCAATGACACAAAACAGACGACTTATGACTGATAAAGAAAGAAAAAGTCAAAGCTACTATAGGCAAGGCAAAGGAAACTAAACAAGAACAACAAGAGCAGACACAAGTACAAGACAAAGACGACACACACAGCATACCAGACACTCTCTTTGTAGACACCGACACAAGTGATAAGAATGAGGATCAAGATGATACTCTCACACAAACTTTTTCTACTAAAGACTTGCTCGCCTAAATGTACCCATCATGGATAACAACTCTGCGTGTGAATCGATATAGTTATTATATCTCATTTATTTGTTTTTACTTAAATTACAATGACTAGTAATTTATTTACTATTACTTTAAACATTTGTGGTATACGTACAAAATTATTACAAATTATCACACTAATAAACAAACAATAACCAGATTTTATACTACTACAAGAAACAAATATATGTTCAAAAACATTCGCACAACATATCACCACACAGCTAGGCCTCAAACATTCATGCTTTAGTTTAGGCACACACAAAAGTGGGTCAGGAACAGCTATTCTGCAGACATCAGACAGGTGGGATATAATTAAAAAACACTCGGATAACCAGGTCTGAGGTACGAATCTCCATAATACAGGTAGAAAACACCATACATGCATACACCATAGTGAACATACATGCACCACCAAATTACAATGATCAACCACATTTTTACCAAGAATTAGACACCCTACTTATACAAACATACAGAGGGCAAAATGTTATCCTTGCAGGGAATTTCAATTTTGTACTCTCAGATTTGGATATCGTAGGGGGAGGCAAAGCAGGAATCGAGACACAATTAAGGAGAAATGACAGAAATGGAATACATCAATTGGATATACTACAAAATACCTTAGACACACACAATTTTGCAGACGCTTTCAGATACAGACACCCTAATAACATTGCAACAACACACAAAAATAGGGCTTACAATAGATCAGCCAGACTAGACAGAATATACACACCTTCAACACACCACATTGTCGCGGAAATTCATGGAGTTGTCGATCGATTAAAGACTGTCGCGCCATTCGTCTACAGGCGGCAGCCATCCTTTGATGTTGGAGACAGACTGTCCTGATGAAAGTCGGCAAGATCTTTTGTTTTGGGGGAAAGATTTCTCTAGATCACAGGCCGGCAAGACTTTTTGGAGTACCGGGAACAATTCCCCAGATGAAAGCGGGCCAGCCCGCGGGTTGTTTACATCGAGTCGGAAAAGGAGATAAACAAATAGCTTCTCGACGCCTAGTGTCTAGTTAGATTTGTGACGTCATTCAGACACAGTATTAAAACAGTCTGGACAAACAACTTTGGCGGGAGTCGACCAAATGTTGTGAGGCAACATGGACGTGTGTGATGTTCCTGGTTTGATTATAGAGAGAGACTACAGTGTCTTATGTTGATTTACATCGGCGGACATTTATTCATTGTGTGATTTAGTAGTCTCGATTTCAAACAGGAATAAATATATGGTATTTAATTAAATAGACCCAAATTAATTGATTCTTAGGAATCGAGTGTAGTAATGTGCGTTGTGAGAACGAATTATAGGAGCGTCGTCAGCAGTAGGCTATCGCGGAGGCGTGATGATCGGCGCAGTATCGGCAGATTTCTTTCTTACTGCGACACGTTGCTCTGCTGTGGCCGGCCCTCTGACATCTGGAACATTGAGTGATTCTTGGGATGTATCTCTTTGGCTGCTGCATTGTCTTGTTGATTGATACTGTGGTCGGCATTTCGCTGCCCTCCGATGTCACCACTGCCAAGGTTGTAGGTATCTTGGAGTAGGTGAGGAGCCGCTCCGCCTTCAAGAATCGGATGTGAAGATTCTATTCTCGTAGCTGCTTCAGGATTTCTTCGTCTGTCAGCTCCACTTGAATCCGCTTGACAACCCATCGGACGGTTTTTCAATCGGTTTACCTGACTCTGGTGTCTTTCTCCTCCTTCTTCTCTGCTGTCTTGGATCTTGTCTGTGGTGGGCTGTCGATCTTCTCCCTGGTGTTAGCTTCAGTAGTAGCTGTAGTTTCAGGTTCTTTGTTACAGCTCGCAGGTAGGCTCTCCACGGTGTTCTTCTTGTCGGCTCCCACGCTGCACATCTTGGATACCGCGTGTTTCTTGGTCAGGTCATGGACCCTAATTGCTATTTATAGATCTCCGCTTCTTCTCTCCAAAAAAAGAAATGCCACGGACATTTACACGGCACTAGAGCGTCACTATATAATTTGCTATCAGGCCAATAAAATCGAGCATGGGATCCTTCACCTCTGAAACTATGTGACCTAGTAATTATAGGGAAGCCACAATTTAATGGGAATGATAATGTAAAGGTTATTATCCAAGCTCACGGTAATCAATGCACTGCTATCTCCAAAAAGCACGAGATCAAAATAGAAGGTGTGTGTGTGTGTATGTGTGTGTGTGTATGTGTGTGTATGTGTGTGTGTGTGTGAGAGAGAGAGAGAGAGAGACAAAGAGAGAAAGAGAGGTGGACAGGTGAGAGAGACAAAGAGAGAGAGGGGGAGAGAGAGAGACAGAGAGAGAGATGGACAGGTGAGAGAGACAGAGAGAGACAGAGAGAGAGAGACAGAGACAGAGACAGAGACAGAGAGAGAGCGAGAGAGAGAGAGAGAGAGAGAGAGAGAGAGAGAGAGAGAGTAACAATCCGCTTCTGGAGGTGGTATTGAAGCAATGCATGGAACCAGACGGCCCTAATTCCTCAGGCTCAAAGACCCCTCTGCCATACACCGCAAGGTATATTGGCAGTAAATGACAGTTGACAGTGACAATATATGTATGCATTTGTTTTGCCCAAGCATGTGACTCTTAACACTAACAAACGGCAGCGCTCTTTAATATACACAAACAAAATAAACACGCATTACACCTTGCAAATATACATTGCTTTGTAAAATAAACGTTTGGGGGGAAATAAAAACGTTACAAGAGTGTCCGTGAAAGAAAGGGGACATAATATTTATTTAACTGTTAATAAGGGATATGACTCCTCATAATTTGTTCCGGATAATTTCATTTAATATTACGCTGTTGATTAACTCATACTGGAATTTGGTACTCAAATGTTATCATGAAAGTTCTAATGTAAAGATTATAAATGGGTGATTTATTTTATTTCTTTATTACTTATATTTTAGATTTAGTATTATACAATATCTTAATAGTATAAAATATCTGCTCGACTTTGAGATATATTTGCCATTTGGCAGTTTAATATATACTACTCTGGTTTCTCTTCACAACGTATAAATCTTTCGCCTTTAGATTTGAAACTTGCGTCACTTGAATGACTTAAGTTGTGTCACTTAAATTTAACCACCATGTTGATTTATTTTAATTTTTAAAATGGCTGATGATTTACGTATAATTAGCTTAAATATTCGGGGTATGAAAATGAAATTACAACACATAGTCACACTCATACACACTCCTTTGCCATCATTGTGAACATACACGCACCACCAAATTACAATTATCAACCTCTATTTTACGAACAGTTAGACGACTTGTTGACACAGACATACAGGGGACAGAATATAGTTATTGCCGGAGATTACAACTGCGTTCTTGACGATTTAGACGTGGTGGGAGGAGAGGTGAGAACGCAGCTGAGAAGAGCCGGCAGGGACAGCTTACATCAACTAGATACACTACGGAACATCATCGATACACACAACCTCACAGACGCATTCAGGCATACACACCTCGACAGTAGAGAAACGACATACACAAACAAAACACACAACAGATCATCTAGATTAGACCGGATTTACACACCCGCAACACACAACATCATACAAACCAAACACCTACCGGAAACATTAGATTACACAGACCACAAAGGTATACTAGTACACATCAGCACAAACAGCACAAACACGCAGCCATACACAAGGTCACCCCACTGGAAGTTCAATAACTCACTATTGAAACACTCAGAATATGTAAAATATATGACACAGCTCATACACACGTACACAGACAATATACCAACTGAGAACATCACACAATACTGGGACTTATTGAAAAACACCATACGAAGCAGAACACAACATCTAGCAACCATGATCCATAAAGACAGACTAAGACAGGAGCGTATCATATAGACAGCCATACGACTAACAAAACAAACAGACAGAGATGCACATCACCTACACACACTAGAAGCACAACTAGAAGAACACCAACAACACATATATCTGTGTGATCTTCTCAGAACAAAGCTCAACACAATTACACAAGAGACAGCCAGTAGACAATTCATTGCAATAGAGCAGAACGTAAGCATGGGAGACAAATTAGCCAAATATCAGACATGCAGGGAAACATGCAGACAGAAACACCACACATAGGGACTGCTTTCCAATAACACTACACACATCTATTCACAACAGAGGCGGGCGACACACAGATACAAGACAACTTCTTGCAGTACACAAAGAAATTACCTGACACAAACAGAGATACACTGGACACAGAACTGACACTGACAGACATAACACAGGCACTGAGCACACTTAATAAAGACAAAACTCCAGGACCAGACGGTTTGACAGCAGAATTCTACCAACACTTCTTTCCTATCCTAGGCAATCTTCTCCTCAAAGTCTATCAGGAAGCCTTTGACAATCAACAACTCCCCGACAGTTGCAATATGTCCTATATCACACTCATACACAAAGACAACACCTACAAAACACAACTGAAGAACTACAGACCAATTTCCTTACTCAACACAGACTACAAGATACTTGCCAAATCACTCACCAATAAACTTAAACCCTTCATGCCAACACTCATACACCCAGACCAACAGTGCAGTGTTAAAGACAGAAATATACACCATCACAACCACCTCATTAGAGACATAATCACCTACACACATGGGAAAGACTGTCCATCCTCCATCTTAACCTTGAATCAAGAGAAGGCCTTCGACAGAATTTCCCACACTTACCTGCATAGGACACTAGAACACTGTAATATAGGAGTTTACTACAGGCAGTGGATACAGATCTTGTATAAAAATCCTGAGAGCAAAGTGTTGGTGAATCATTCACTGACAGCCAGCTTCAGGCTCACGAGATCTGTAAGACAGGGATGTCCTTTATCACCACTCCTGTATGTGTTTACGCTGGAACCTTTATTAGAGAAGATAAGGCAAGACACTAGTATTAAAGGAACCTTCCTGCATGGGATAGGAGAGCAGAAGCTCATCGCCTATGCAGATGACACTGCCTTCTTTCCCACCAGCAACACATCAATAAGGAATATACTCCACACCTTTACCCATTTTGGAAAAGGCAGTTGAGCCAAAATTAATGTACAGAAATCACAGATAATGGGTCTGGGAAAGTGGAAACAAAAGGCTGATTTCTCTCCAGATCTGAAACATATAGACACCATGAAGCTGTATGGGATCACATTTCCATGTGATCCCACAGAAACACACAGACAGACATGGCACGCACTGACCGAACAGATCACAGACATGTTACACAGGTATAGGTACAAGACATCCACAATATTTGGTAGAAGCACAATAGTCAACACATACATATTACCCAAAATAATATATTTAGCGACAGTACTGGACCCTCAAAACAGACCGTCACAACATAAACAAACAAATCAGACGCTTCATCTTCACCAACACAATACACAGCATACAACACAAAACTCTCATACAAGACAAGAAACAAGGGGGTATTGCACTACAGGACATCCAGACAAAACTACTGTCACTTAGAATCAATCACATAGGGAAAATCATCAGACACCCAGAACAGAACAGACTAACACTATACTACATAGACCACAACATCAAACATCTCACACCTCTTAACAATGCAACTGCACACTACCAGGGAAGACTGCCAACATTATATCAGTCATGCATACAGGCAATAAAAGGACATGAACAGTTAATACAGCAAACAACACACACAATATACAAACAGTTAGTTAGGGAACAAGCACCACCACTCAAACTTTGGATTAAAAGAGGACACAAATACTTCATGACAGACTTCACATGCACCTTTTCAAACCTACACAACAAACACATAACTACAAAAGCTAAGGAAATCACATATAGACAGTTATACAGTATGGCCCCCACAACACAGGTAGAAGCATACATATCCAAACAATGTCAATTATGTAGAAACAACACACAAGAGACAGAGGAACACATTTATTATACATGTCCAACAATTACTGCCACACGCGCAACACTCAAACACCTTATACAGAGGCACACAGGCAAACAAACCGACATATATAAAGCAATTTTTCTAAACACTATACCAAAGACAGCTAAGGGCATACATACAAAACTACTTGTAGCACTTTCTTACTACAGACAACTTATATGGACCTGCAGAAACCTTGCCAGATACAAACACCACACATATAACACACACTTAATTTCCTTTATTTACGCACACAAAATATCACAACTATTTCCAGAGTACATCATATGTATTCTTCTTTATTGTATTACAAATTTGGTATACATGAGAGCGAGAAAGAAAGAAGAAACTGTGAGTGAATGGTGAATGAATGATTAAAAAAGATCACATATGGTCACAAAGACCATTGGAAAATCCCTCATGTAAAGAATTGTGGAAGTATAAATGCTTGTTTTATTTGCTTCAAAATGATGGTTTCAACCCTTATAGATAAGGGGGAAAAGAAAAAAGGAGAAAAGAAAATCAACTCCTCCCATTCCAAATTACTATTTATGGAATGTTTGCTTTAAATACACTTGTTGTGCTATACTACCACCACTACTAAGATTATAACTTTAGTAAATAGAATCACATATCTATTATTATTATTATTATTATTATTATTATTATTATTATTATTATTATTATTATTATTATTATTACTATTATTATTATCATTATTATTATTACTATCATTATCTTACCCTTATTATCTTTAATATCATTAATTTTATAAGTATCAATGATATCATCATTATTAATTTACAACTTCATCTCCCTTGTTCCCCCCTTTGCTTAAGGTTTGTTGCTTTTGCTACTACCCCCACTAGTTGTTTCAAACATTTGTCCTGCCTGTGCCATCATTAGAGTGGTCATGAGCGCATTGGTGGAGTGAAACCAATTGGTTGGGGTGTAGCGGGGGAAACAAAAATGTAAAGACTTCCCCATTTCCTTGTAGTCAGTATTTACCTTATTATCCTTAGTATCATTAATTTTATAAGTATTACTGATATCATCATTAGTATTTTACAACTTCATCTCCCCTGTGCCCCCCCCCTCCCCTCGTTTGCTTATGGTTTGTTGCTTTTGCTACTACCCCCACTGGTTTGTTTCAAACATTTATCCTGCCTGTACCATCATTAGTGGTCATGAGGGCATTGGTGGAGTGGAACCAATTGGTGGGAGTATAGTGAGGGAAACAAAAATGTAAAGATGTCCCCTTTTCATTGTATTCAGTATTTACCTTATTATCCTTAGTATCATTACTTTTATAAGTATTATTGATATCATTATTATTTTACAACTTCATCTCCCCTGTGCCCCCATTGCTTATGGTTTGTTGCCCTTGCTGCTACCCCCACTGGTTGGTTCAAACATTTATCCTGCCTGTACCATCATTAAGATTTCCCCTTTTCTTTGTATTCAGTATTTACCTTATTATCCTTAGTATCATTAATGTTATAAGTATTGGTGATATCATCATTATTATTTTACAACTTCATCTCCCCTGTGCCCCCTTTTGCTTATGGTTTGTTGCCTTTGCTACCACCCCCACTGGTCAGTTCAAACATTTATCCTGTCTGTACCATCATTAAGAGTGGTCATGAGGGCATTGGTGGAGTGGAACCGATTAGTGGGAGCGTGGCAAAGTAAACAAAAAATGTCAAGATTTCCCTTTTTCTTTGTCACCCCCTTTGATTCATGTGAGTGAGTGTTGAATGAATGAATACAAAATCACATATGGTTACCAAACCAATGATACTGTAAAACTTTGTGTAAATACAAATGCTTGTTTATTTTTTTTTTATTTAAAAAAAAAAGAGAAAGCAAAAGGGAAAAAAATGAATGAACCCTTACATTTAAGAAACAAAAAAACAAGGAGGAAAAAAATAATCAACTCCTTTTATTCCAACTATTATTAAAAACTGCAGTTTGCATTTGTATGTACCTGCTATGCTATATTAACACCATTCCAAAGAAAATCATCCTAGCAAATGGAATCACATGTTGTAAAAATGTTATCATTTTCATAACTATTATTACCATTGCTGTTTTTTTTATAATTGCTGTTATTACCCTCAGTATGTCTCTTCTTGTCATTATTATTATTGTCATCATTAGTAATAAAACAAAAACCCTTTTCCCATGTGCCCCCTCCCCCTCTCTGATGGTTTGTTGTTGCTATCATCAAGCGATGCTACAGGCATTCAGGGATAAACTTCTCTCGCACCACACAAAAAGACTTGTCAGTCGTACGAGAGGAATTGATTACACATTTTATTGCCACTGGCTCTTACAATACATAAATGCACAAAAATGTCTCTAATGAATCACACATGAATACACAGAACTTCCTATCTCTAGTCGTCCCTAGCCCTACTGCTAAATCTATTCACTTAAAGAAGGACGCATCGACTCTAAGCGATGTGTCCGCTACGAAGTCCGTCCCCTGTCTGACAATCCTCCGCGTCCTGATTACACAGCACGCGGAGGGTCTTAATGCGCACTTCGGCTTTTGCGTGCTACATTATTCCACACGCTTAGAGTAGTAAGCCTACTCTTGAGTTCTATTCCAAGTTCTTGGTGTCTATCACGTTGAGGTGATTACACCGTGACCAGAGTGCTTACCCTCTGGTTGACACTTACGTGTCTCATAAGAGAACTGTTGATTGTTCTCCTCCCTATCTACTCCCTACACCTACCCTGCCCTCTAGTTGGGGCACTGGGTTACCTCTAATCTACTTGAGGTAGACCACTCATTCAGGGTGGCCTTCCCTCTTATGTATTCTAGTCTTTGAAACACACCCTCCCCTCCTGTGTTGCGTTACAAACTTTGACTCATGGTTGTGACGCAAGAGGTTTCTAAAAATTAGTGTGTCTAATTTTTGTCAAAGACTACTGATAACTTGGTTCTGGGTAACTCAATAGACCTCTACTGACTATTGTCACAATGTAGTATTACTTTACTTGGCTACTGGTGATCGCCACAAACTTGTCTGGTTGGCGTGAGCCCTCTTCTCCATCGCAATATTATATTTATTAGAGGTTTGTCTGAACCGGACCATTGCCTTATAAGACCTGCCCTCAAATAGCAAATTAACTCACTACCCATACAAAGTTGACTTTCTTAGGATCAACACACGAATTGCTTCATGCCCCCCATATAATATTAAACAACCCTTGCACAAGCTGTGTGCGACAGGCTTTACCTATCTCGCTTCCGCGTGTAAAGTTATCTTTCACTGTTAAGTTAGTGTTTCGCTGTCTACTGTGTCCCCTGACCCGGAGTTATCTCCCCTTGTTCCAAAAATGTATGCACTTTACATGTTTGTTTTCCTGGTTGTTTGCGTGTTTAGATGTAACTAATAACGTAATTAATCTCCTAACATGTGTGTCTGTCTATAAGTTGTATGTAAGTCAGTTTTCAAGTGCCATAATCCGGTTAAATGTGGCCACAAATAAGTGTATAACACTAATTCGTGACTACGTTTCCGTCTTATGAGACTTAAAATACTTTCCCTAAGGTCTAATGTAAGTATGGCTAACACAAAACTACACACAACACATTCGAGACAGCATATTTCAACACTGAAAGCAAACGCTTGACGCAGACAAATAATAAAAGTCGCGTTGAGCGGCAGAAAAAATCCGCTGGTTGTCTTCACTCTCCATTCTATATTTTCCATTTTCTCTCACTTTCACACTTCTGTCACACATCTTTTATTCTCCCAATTATTTAAAAACCTTGAAGTGACACTGTACAAGTTTGGCTCAGTTTGAAAAGAGTTGAGCTTAATGACTGTGCGTAACTTACTGCACGAGTCATGTATTTACAAAATATTTACATGGATGAAATAGGGTTGATAGTTTGTACCCTGATAATAATAAACACTACATTCTACTGAAATACTAATACTAATTCTATAAATATATATATTCTAATTTGTTGCACAGAATTAAACTAATTTAAGGGAAGTAATTTAACTAACTAAAAAAATGAAAATGATGTGAGATGAGTTATGTACTTTTTTTTTTGTCTGCTTCTAAACTGAGTAATGTGAATTTTAAATGGTAAACAAAATTATAAATAATGGGTTATTTAAAAAGAAGAATGTTTTAATGTCTAAATGAAAAAATATGATTGATAATTTTACTATACATGGTGTAAATGATGTATGTTCAAATGTATAATCCTATAAGGTATAAACTACTTTTAATCCTAAATGATGAGGTTGTTAAAGTGTTCATCAAGATGGAATGAAATAAAGTGACATGAAATTAACTAATTGGTACTGTTCCTATCTTAACTTTTTATCCTCGTCTTTAATTAGCTATTATTAAATTTAAAGTTATTATCCTAAGTAGATGGGTAAATTAGTGATTTATCTAAACTACAAAAAAAAAAAATTCTATCATATTACCTAATTCTATTCTAAATTTATATTAAAGTAACTAATCTAACTATAATTTCTTACTGTATTAAAAACATGTTATAATACATATCACAATAGCTAATTGTATATACATGGTATTTAACTACCTCAGGTTAGTGGTTGCCGTAAAGTTCAGAAATTGATTTTGTTGGCACAGTTCACAGTTAAACACTTGTCCTGGGTATATTAAATAGACTCCACAGTCATACTAGTGTCTTATGGGTATACTTCCACTCGTAGAGTCCGCTTGTGTCGTAGACATGTATATTCGTGTCTGTTATTTACGCATTGTTCTGACACTGTTCTTCCATGATTAACACAGGTGATTCACCGGACCACAAATGGAGCATAGTAAGTAACGAGCTGTCTATGTACACACGGTGATTCACTTGTTCTTGGAGCACAGTTCTTATTCTGCTGTCTACGGACACATGGTGATTCCCTGTTATTAGCACACAGTCCTGATCATGATGTCTATGTATTACATAGGATATTTTACACAGGATATTTTAAGTGTACTAAATTACATTATCTTAGACTACATTTCATGTGGAGTATCAGGTATTTCTACCTCAGATGGTCGACTAAGGGTATCAGCAAGAATGTTGTCCCTACCCTTAATATGCTCTATACTAAAAGTATAATTTTGTAAGATTAACGACCACCTGTAGATGCGGTCATTGCGATGCACCCCACTTTGTATGAATGTGATTGGGGAGTTGTCGGTCTGTACTACGAAGTGATTACCCGCTAGAAATCGATGTAACTTCCTTACTGAATAGATGACACTTAGGGCTTCCAACTCTGATATGGAATATCTGGACTCAGCAGGTGTGATCTTGCGGCTCACGTAGCAAATTGGATGGAAGATGCCATCGTAAAACTGGCCTAGTACTCCAGCGATGGAGATCGTGCTGGCATCTGTCCTAAGATAATAAATGAGCCTAGGATTAGGCAAACGCAGAATTGGTACATTACTAAATAGGAGTTTCAATTTTGACAATGCAGAAATTAATAATGCATCTTTGACATCTAATTTTACCGATGCTTTCAAAACATTAGAAAATACACTCGTGATTTCGGCTAAGTTCGGTATGAACTTACTATAATAATTTACTAAACCCAAAAGGCTCCTGACCTGCTTCTTTGTTGTAGGCATGGTCAGGTTCATAATTTTAGTAACAATTCTATTGTCAGTTTTTAGTTGTCCATGTGAAATGACATGGCCCAAAAATCAATTTCTTGTAGGCCCAGTTCAACTTTGCTAGGTTTGACAGTGAGACCGAAGAGTCGCACCCTATCGAAGACCTGTCAGAGTTTCAGTAAGTGTGTTGTCCAGTCATCTGTATGGACACAAATATCATCTATATATGTCACCGTATTCGTCACTCCATGTAGTAAATCTCTAGTTAGGCGTACGAAAGTGGCAGGAGCGTTACGAAGTCCGAAAGGAAGAAACCGCCACTCGTAAAGACCTAAAGGTGTTGAGAATGCAGTAAGATGGATGGATTGAGTCTGCATAGGGACCTGCCATTATCCCTTAGTAAGGTCTAATTTAGAGAAGAATTTGGAGGTGGACATATCAAGAATAAGATTTTCGCAGGAAGGAATTGGTTCTGCGTCGATCTTAGTGACATTGTTGAGTTTTCTATAGTCCACACAGAGACGAATTGTGGAGTCCTTTTTCTTTACCAAGACGATTGGAAAGGAGTACTCAGATGTAGATTTCTGGATGATTCCACTAGCTTCTAAATTAAGAATTTCCTTATTTAGACTTTCTCTGTAGCTAAGTGGGATAGAGTACGGCCTGCATTTGATAGGCTTTGAGTTCGAAAGAAGGATGGAGTGCTCGATCCTGTCCGTCCTACCTGGAATGTCGGAAAATATGTCCTTATACTCCGTCACTAATTCTAATGTCTGTCGTCGTTGCTCTTCTGTTAGTCCCGGTTCTAACCGTATATACTCTAATGTCGCAGTCTTGTCTACAATTGGAACAGGTAGTTCCATCCCGTCGTCGTCTACCTGGTTCAGTACGGTGGTGGTGCTAAGTGCGTTTTCTGTATGCTCACTAAGTGTATGCATATCGTCGTCCTTGCCAGTCTCGCTAACTAGTGTAGTTGCATTATGTATGTCTGTCGACTCATCAATAGGTGTGGGTGCATTATGTTCGTCTGTCTCCAGTTCTGTCTCTTGTCGTGAAAAGTAGGGTTTCAACATGTTGATATGAAATATCTTTAAGTGTCCGTTTATCGATATTTCATAATCGACATCTGACATTTTTCGTACCACTTTGAATGGCCCTTGCCATGAGGTCAATAATAAATTACGTTTGTCTGGGAGTAAAAGCAGTATGTCTTGATCTAGTTCAAGATTAATAGTCCTAGCACCTCTATTTGCGTATTGGCGGTATATTTGACCCTTCCTCTCCAAAGCTGCCTTGGCTATCATACACGATTTCATAATTTTATCGCGTGTTTCTGTTACCATCTCATAGGGTGTTTTAGGGGTTGGAATTTCAATCGCATTAGTTACTAACTGATGGTAAATTGTTTGGGGTCCACGTGGGTTAGCCCCGTATACTAACTCAAAAGGTGAGAAACCCGTGCTTGAATGGGGAATCTCCCGATAGGCGAACAGCACTGTTGGCAACAGTGTATCCCATTCAGATGGGTTTTCTGCTGTCACCTTAGCCAGCATATGTTTTAGGTCTCCGTTAATCTTCTCTACGATTCCATTGCTGGCTGGATGATAAGCTGTTGTAAAATGCTGTTTAATTCCTAACATTTTTGTAAGGGCTTGCGTTGCAGCCGATATGAATTGGGTTCCCCGGTCGGATAAGATGGTACGTGGAAATCCGAATCGTGAGAACAAATGTAAAAATACATTGGCAATATCTTTGGAGGTGATGTATTTTAAAGCTACCGCCTCAACCCACCTTGAACATAGGTCTACTAGTGTTAAGATGAAGCGTTTTCCTTTGCTGGACACCTGGTTCAGGGGTCCAACAATATCCACCGCCACACTCTCGAATGGTCTAGAGGCCAGTGTTGAAGGTTGTACTTCAGCTGTAGGATGTTTACCCTTACGTACTAGTTGTTGACAGACATTACATGACCGACAGAATAATTTTATGTCATTACAAAAACCCGGCCAGTAAAAATGAGCCTGAATTCTGGCCCTGGTTTTGTCGTATGCAAGGTGACCAGCAAACGATGACTCGTGTGCAATCTTTAGCACAGTTTGGCGGTGTTGTACAGGTAACACCGTTTGCTGAATCTCATGGTTGTTGGTTGTATAATAACGAGTAAGAATCCCATTATTAAGTCTAAAGAACCATGATGCGTTTTTTGTTACTTTAGCTTTTTCTTTTAACAGTTTTAGATACGGAGACACACTCGGATCAGCTTTTTGCTGGTCTATAAACTTCTGTCTGGTGGTATCATCCGTCCTAGTTGGTGATAGCAACAGTAGTCTTTCCTCCTGTAGTGTGTCTTGGTGTTTAATAGTATCTGCTCTGGTTGTTGCATTTGCTGCATTTAATTTTTCCCATGCAGCTAATTCTTTGTTAGTGCAATGCTTCAATTGGGGTAAGCATCCCAAAATTAAATCAGTACAAGGGTTATCTAAAATAGCACATGTAAAGGTACCAGAAAGGAAAGGAGTGTTTATACGGGCTCTTGCCAGCGGGTAAATTTCGATATTACCCGAAAAGGTTCGGCATTTGACTGAGTCACCTGTATAATCATTTGGGTTCACAAATTCCTTTCTAAGACCGATAAGAGTGCTTCCACTGTCAAGCAAACATTGGCATGGTATTTCATTGACCAGTGCATTGTGGAACACCAAATTGCCTCTGGAGGCTAATGCTGCATTACCACTCTCAGTGGAGAATGGCACTGTGTGTCCACATTCTAATTTTCCGTCTGCATGAAATTGGTGACATCGCTCACAACTGTCAAAGTTTAAGATATCGTTTACACAACAAACATCTTCAGATTGGTTAAAAGGTAATTCATTCTCGACCTAGCACTCAGTATCACTCCCACTATCAGAAGATGTATCAATTAACATTGCACTGTTGGCCTTCATTCTTTGAAGCCTAGGCATTTACTGGAGTAATGCCCGTAGCTAGCACAGAAAAAACATTTAACCGCACGCCTGTATGCATTTCTCTTGTTTTGTTGTTTCTTAATGACCATCTCAAGATGTGTCGGTTAGTTCGGTGATTTATCACACATAGCGTAAGTATCATGAAAAAGTTGGCAATACATACATTTAGGCAATTTTTGATCTTTCTTGTCGACTCTCTGAAATGGTTTTTTTATTGCTACGATAACTTTTAGGTTGGTCCTTAACAAAAGAGACTATTTCAGAGTCGATGTTTGATGTTTTAAAAACTTCCCTATTCGAGGAAAAATATGCGGAGCCTATCTTCTCGAATTGTTGTATTGTTTCGATGTCTGACTGCTGAAGGAACTTAGCGAAAGGAGTTGGGACTGTGGATATAACTTTATCCATGGCTATTAAATTTTTAAGTTTTTCAAAGTCGTTTCCTATTTTTGCTGCATTAAGCCATCTATTCAGCACGCTTTGGACATTCGAGACATAATCGATGAAGGTCTCACTTGGTTTTGGTTTTAAGTTAGAAAATTGGACTTGATACCCAGGGGCATCAAGTAAAAAATGTTGCATTACCCTATCGTGAATGTACTGATAGTTAGATCTCAGATCAGTTCGTATTGATTCAATAACTTTAAGGGGCTCCCCACTGAGGTTTTTCATGTAGATCATGGCCCACATATCGATTGGTACTTGATGTTATAATACATATCACAATAGCTAATTGTATATACATGGTATTTAACTACCTCAGGTTAGTGGTTGCCGTAAAGTTCAGAAATTGATTTTGTTGGCACAGTTCACAGTTAAACACTTGTCCTGGGTATATTAAATAGACTCCACAGTCATACTAGTGTCTTATGGGTATACTTCCACTCGTAGAGTCCGCTTGTGTCGTAGACATGTATATTCGTGTCTGTTATTTACGCATTGTTCTGACACTGTTCTTCCATGATTAACACAGGTGATTCACCGGACCACAAATGGAGCATAGTAAGTAACGAGCTGTCTATGTACACACGGTGATTCACTTGTTCTTGGAGCACAGTTCTTATTCTGCTGTCTACGGACACATGGTGATTCCCTGTTATTAGCACACAGTCCTGATCATGATGTCTATGTATTACATAGGATATTTTACACAGGATATTTTAAGTGTACTAAATTACATTATCTTAGACTACATTTCATGTGGAGTATCAGGTATTTCTACCTCAGATGGTCGACTAAGGGTATCAGCAAGAATGTTGTCCCTACCCTTAATATGCTCTATACTAAAAGTATAATTTTGTAAGATTAACGACCACCTGTAGATGCGGTCATTGCGATGCACCCCACTTTGTATGAATGTGATTGGGGAGTTGTCGGTCTGTACTACGAAGTGATTACCCGCTAGAAATCGATGTAACTTCCTTACTGAATAGATGACACTTAGGGCTTCCAACTCTGATATGGAATATCTGGACTCAGCAGGTGTGATCTTGCGGCTCACGTAGCAAATTGGATGGAAGATGCCATCGTAAAACTGGCCTAGTACTCCAGCGATGGAGATCGTGCTGGCATCTGTCCTAAGATAATAAATGAGCCTAGGATTAGGCAAACGCAGAATTGGTACATTACTAAATAGGAGTTTCAATTTTGACAATGCAGAAATTAATAATGCATCTTTGACATCTAATTTTACCGATGCTTTCAAAACATTAGAAAATACACTCGTGATTTCGGCTAAGTTCGGTATGAACTTACTATAATAATTTACTAAACCCAAAAGGCTCCTGACCTGCTTCTTTGTTGTAGGCATGGTCAGGTTCATAATTTTAGTAACAATTCTATTGTCAGTTTTTAGTTGTCCATGTGAAATGACATGGCCCAAAAATCAATTTCTTGTAGGCCCAGTTCAACTTTGCTAGGTTTGACAGTGAGACCGAAGAGTCGCACCCTATCGAAGACCTGTCAGAGTTTCAGTAAGTGTGTTGTCCAGTCATCTGTATGGACACAAATATCATCTATATATGTCACCGTATTCGTCACTCCATGTAGTAAATCTCTAGTTAGGCGTACGAAAGTGGCAGGAGCGTTACGAAGTCCGAAAGGAAGAAACCGCCACTCGTAAAGACCTAAAGGTGTTGAGAATGCAGTAAGATGGATGGATTGAGTCTGCATAGGGACCTGCCAATATCCCTTAGTAAGGTCTAATTTAGAGAAGAATTTGGAGGTGGACATATCAAGAATAAGATTTTCGCAGGAAGGAATTGGTTCTGCGTCGATCTTAGTGACATTGTTGAGTTTTCTATAGTCCACACAGAGACGAATTGTGGAGTCCTTTTTCTTTACCAAGACGATTGGAAAGGAGTACTCAGATGTAGATTTCTGGATGATTCCACTAGCTTCTAAATTAAGAATTTCCTTATTTAGACTTTCTCTGTAGCTAAGTGGGATAGAGTACGGCCTGCATTTGATAGGCTTTGAGTTCGAAAGAAGGATGGAGTGCTCGATCCTGTCCGTCCTACCTGGAATGTCGGAAAATATGTCCTTATACTCCGTCACTAATTCTAATGTCTGTCGTCGTTGCTCTTCTGTTAGTCCCGGTTCTAACCGTATATACTCTAATGTCGCAGTCTTGTCTACAATTGGAACAGGTAGTTCCATCCCGTCGTCGTCTACCTGGTTCAGTACGGTGGTGGTGCTAAGTGCGTTTTCTGTATGCTCACTAAGTGTATGCATATCGTCGTCCTTGCCAGTCTCGCTAACTAGTGTAGTTGCATTATGTATGTCTGTCGACTCATCAATAGGTGTGGGTGCATTATGTTCGTCTGTCTCCAGTTCTGTCTCTTGTCGTGAAAAGTAGGGTTTCAACATGTTGATATGAAATATCTTTAAGTGTCCGTTTATCGATATTTCATAATCGACATCTGACATTTTTCGTACCACTTTGAATGGCCCTTGCCATGAGGTCAATAATAAATTACGTTTGTCTGGGAGTAAAAGCAGTATGTCTTGATCTAGTTCAAGATTAATAGTCCTAGCACCTCTATTTGCGTATTGGCGGTATATTTGACCCTTCCTCTCCAAAGCTGCCTTGGCTATCATACACGATTTCATAATTTTATCGCGTGTTTCTGTTACCATCTCATAGGGTGTTTTAGGGGTTGGAATTTCAATCGCATTAGTTACTAACTGATGGTAAATTGTTTGGGGTCCACGTGGGTTAGCCCCGTATACTAACTCAAAAGGTGAGAAACCCGTGCTTGAATGGGGAATCTCCCGATAGGCGAACAGCACTGTTGGCAACAGTGTATCCCATTCAGATGGGTTTTCTGCTGTCACCTTAGCCAGCATATGTTTTAGGTCTCCGTTAATCTTCTCTACGATTCCATTGCTGGCTGGATGATAAGCTGTTGTAAAATGCTGTTTAATTCCTAACATTTTTGTAAGGGCTTGCGTTGCAGCCGATATGAATTGGGTTCCCCGGTCGGATAAGATGGTACGTGGAAATCCGAATCGTGAGAACAAATGTAAAAATACATTGGCAATATCTTTGGAGGTGATGTATTTTAAAGCTACCGCCTCAACCCACCTTGAACATAGGTCTACTAGTGTTAAGATGAAGCGTTTTCCTTTGCTGGACACCTGGTTCAGGGGTCCAACAATATCCACCGCCACACTCTCGAATGGTCTAGAGGCCAGTGTTGAAGGTTGTACTTCAGCTGTAGGATGTTTACCCTTACGTACTAGTTGTTGACAGACATTACATGACCGACAGAATAATTTTATGTCATTACAAAAACCCGGCCAGTAAAAATGAGCCTGAATTCTGGCCCTGGTTTTGTCGTATGCAAGGTGACCAGCAAACGATGACTCGTGTGCAATCTTTAGCACAGTTTGGCGGTGTTGTACAGGTAACACCGTTTGCTGAATCTCATGGTTGTTGGTTGTATAATAACGAGTAAGAATCCCATTATTAAGTCTAAAGAACCATGATGCGTTTTTTGTTACTTTAGCTTTTTCTTTTAACAGTTTTAGATACGGAGACACACTCGGATCAGCTTTTTGCTGGTCTATAAACTTCTGTCTGGTGGTATCATCCGTCCTAGTTGGTGATAGCAACAGTAGTCTTTCCTCCTGTAGTGTGTCTTGGTGTTTAATAGTATCTGCTCTGGTTGTTGCATTTGCTGCATTTAATTTTTCCCATGCAGCTAATTCTTTGTTAGTGCAATGCTTCAATTGGGGTAAGCATCCCAAAATTAAATCAGTACAAGGGTTATCTAAAATAGCACATGTAAAGGTACCAGAAAGGAAAGGAGTGTTTATACGGGCTCTTGCCAGCGGGTAAATTTCGATATTACCCGAAAAGGTTCGGCATTTGACTGAGTCACCTGTATAATCATTTGGGTTCACAAATTCCTTTCTAAGACCGATAAGAGTGCTTCCACTGTCAAGCAAACATTGGCATGGTATTTCATTGACCAGTGCATTGTGGAACACCAAATTGCCTCTGGAGGCTAATGCTGCATTACCACTCTCAGTGGAGAATGGCACTGTGTGTCCACATTCTAATTTTCCGTCTGCATGAAATTGGTGACATCGCTCACAACTGTCAAAGTTTAAGATATCGTTTACACAACAAACATCTTCAGATTGGTTAAAAGGTAATTCATTCTCGACCTAGCACTCAGTATCACTCCCACTATCAGAAGATGTATCAATTAACATTGCACTGTTGGCCTTCATTCTTTGAAGCCTAGGCATTTACTGGAGTAATGCCCGTAGCTAGCACAGAAAAAACATTTAACCGCACGCCTGTATGCATTTCTCTTGTTTTGTTGTTTCTTAATGACCATCTCAAGATGTGTCGGTTAGTTCGGTGATTTATCACACATAGCGTAAGTATCATGAAAAAGTTGGCAATACATACATTTAGGCAATTTTTGATCTTTCTTGTCGACTCTCTGAAATGGTTTTTTTATTGCTACGATAACTTTTAGGTTGGTCCTTAACAAAAGAGACTATTTCAGAGTCGATGTTTGATGTTTTAAAAACTTCCCTATTCGAGGAAAAATATGCGGAGCCTATCTTCTCGAATTGTTGTATTGTTTCGATGTCTGACTGCTGAAGGAACTTAGCGAAAGGAGTTGGGACTGTGGATATAACTTTATCCATGGCTATTAAATTTTTAAGTTTTTCAAAGTCGTTTCCTATTTTTGCTGCATTAAGCCATCTATTCAGCACGCTTTGGACATTCGAGACATAATCGATGAAGGTCTCACTTGGTTTTGGTTTTAAGTTAGAAAATTGGACTTGATACCCAGGGGCATCAAGTAAAAAATGTTGCATTACCCTATCGTGAATGTACTGATAGTTAGATCTCAGATCAGTTCGTATTGATTCAATAACTTTAAGGGGCTCCCCACTGAGGTTTTTCATGTAGATCATGGCCCACATATCGATTGGTACTTGATGGTATTTAAGCTGATATTCGACATTTTCTGTCCAAGCTGATATGGAATCTTCTTTACAGAATGGCTTAATAATATGTTTGTATTTATTAAGTTTATTCTCTTCTTGCTGACTCTTTAGTTTTGTAGCGGAGATCTCTACGTGTGAATCTACCTCCATACCTTTCATCTTTAACTGTGTCTCTGATTCAATCTGTATTTGTTTTTCTTTCACTCTTGCCATTTCATCTATCTCTCTTTGCTTCAACTCTCTCTCTCCTGATCTAATTGTTTTTGCTTTAATTCTAATTCTTTTTGTTTAATCTCTAATTCCTGATCTAACTGTTGTTGTGTCGTTTCTAACTCCTTTTGTTTTGTTATTTCAGCTAGTTCTACAATCTCCTTCTGGTGTTGTCTTTCTCGTGCACGTTCATCTCTATCAGCATCTTTTGCTTCCCTAAATTTTTGATCAGCATATTGCTCTAATTCCTTTCCGGTGTATCCTAATTCCTTGCCTGCTTGTATGCAATCAGCTAAAGTTGACATGTTGTTGGATAATTAGCTAGAGTTGATAGGCACTCAAATATTTACTCAGGTATATTCGATATGTTAAGATTTTAAATGCCTGTGTACAAAAATACTATTAGATTACACCATGAAAAAGAGATGCATTATTAATCATATTGCATTCACAAATAATTTGGGTATACTCATCTTAACAATCAGGAACAATCAGGCACGATCCTTTGGCAACCCCGACACACACCTTGTGTTACTCTTCTAAACAGCTCTTGTTATATCTGGTTTATTAGAGCATCAATAATTAACTAATTGCAAACGACATATACATTTAGACATTTGTTTGAAATTTACAATTACATGCCCCCGGACAACACAATGTGGTATGGTTGATAGAGACTGTCACTGTCCTGTCTTCGTTCTAATATCTTCTGCTTTCCTTAACTAACTGCTGTTTAATCTATGATAGTGCTGTGCAGATCGAATCCTATTTGCATAAAGAAAGTAGTGCCATCGTGACGGTAGAAAATAGAATATGTCCACAAATAAATAAATAAATGCTTTAAAATAAATATAAAGGAAATAATAATGTTCAAATTATTAAATATATTCAATAAATAGCTTGTATAAACAAATAATGCTCATTATAATTCAAAGATTCAGGCGAGCAGCGGCTTGGCGATTTGTAAACAATCTGTCGCTGATTGCCAATGGCGTAGGACAGCTGTGGGTCAACCGTGACACGTCACAGGCGCAGCGCTATTCTTAGATTGACAAATCGATATTGTCGCCGGCTCATTTCTTAGTGTATTGCTCCGCCGTGAATCATGTTTCACAAATACTCATAAATAAACAAATAATTGTAGAAATAAATGATGCAAAACTATACTAATAATACTTACAAATCAGAAGAAAACATGTTCATAAAGCACAAAACATTTCAATAAGTATAAATAAATGGTAATCGGTCACGATGGGTACAGCTCGCATCTTGTTCTAGTCTGCACACGCCATTTTACACTAACACAAACTAAACCCTGTGATTAACTGACAGTAACGCTATTTTAGAGCCGTGGGTGAGTGTTTTAGCTTGACCAAATGTCCAAGCTACACTTCTGACACCACTTTTATCCTAGCCTGTCATCGAGCGATACTACAGGCATTCACGGATAAACTTCTCTCGCACCACACAAAAAGACTTGTCAGTCGTACGAGAGGAATTGATTACACATTTTATTGCCACTGGCTCTTACAATACATAAATGCACAAAACTGTCTCTTATGAATCACACATGAATACGCAGAACTTCCTATCTCTAGTCGTCCCTAGCCCTACTGCTAAATCTATCTATTCACTTAAAGAAGGACGCATCGACTCTAAGCGATGTGTCCGCTACGAAGTCCGTCCCCTGTCTGACAATCCTCCGCGTCCTGATTACACAGCACGCGGAGGGTCTTCATGCGCACTTCGGCTTTTGTGTGCTACATTATTCCACACGCTTAGAGTAGTAAGCCTACTCTTGAGTTCTATTCCAAGTTCTTGGTGTCTATCACGTTGAGGTGATTACACCGTGACCAGAGTGCTTACCCTCTAGTTGACACTTACGTGTGTCATGAGAGAACTGTTGATAGTTCTCCTCCCTATCTACTCCCTACACCTACCCTGCCCTCTTGTTGGGGCACTGGGTTACCTCTAATCTACTTGAGGTAGACCACTCATTCAGGGTGGTCTTCCCTCCTATGTATTCTAGTCTTTGACAGTTGCCTTTGCTGATACCCATATCGGTTTGGTTCAAATATTTATCCTGCCTTTACCATCATTGCCCAGATAGTGTTGATGAAGGCATTGGTGGAGTGGAACCAATTGGTGAGAGGGTGGCAAGGGAAACAAAAATTTAAAGATTCCCCTTTTCCTTGTTAACCCCCATTCACATGTAAATGGGTTCAAGGAATGGAATATGCTAATGGCTAAATTTCCTATGTTGTAAATACAAAATATCACAGATATCTCCAGAGTAAACTCAAGTACTCTTCTTTATGATTTTAAAATTTAGTACACATGAGTGCGAGAAAGAAACAAGAAAATGTGAGTGAATGTTAAATGAATGAATAAAAAACCACATATGTTTACCAAGGAGAAAAAGATAACCAACTCCTTTTACTTCTACTATTATTGAATATTGCAGGTTGCAATTGTATGTACCTGCTATGCTATGCAAACACCATTCCAAAGAAAATCATTCCAGCAAATGGAATCACAGTTTTGGAAAAATGTGATCATTACCATAACTATTATTACTGTTTATCACCCTTAGTAGTTTAAATTTTTGTCATCATTATTATTGATGTATTTGGTTTTATTTGCATTATTATTGTTGACTACCTTTATTAATATATAACCTCATCTCACATGTGCCTCTCCCTTCCCTTGCTCATGGTTTGTTGTTGCCTTTGCTGATACTCTCACCGTTTCGTTCCAATAATTATCCTGCCTTTACCATCATTACCAGAGAGTGGCGATGAGGGAATTGGTGTTGTGGGTTCAATAGGTGAGAGTGTGACAAGGGAAACAAAAATGGAAAGTTTTATCCTTCTCCCTATCTACCCCCCTTTCACGTGTAAATATGGCCAATGAATAAAATATGCACACGTCACATACACGCCCATATGCAACGCTCCGTAAACACACCTACACAAACACTAAATACACGGAACGCATGTAACAACACAAACATTATAAATGCAACCACTACCCTTTCCGCCTTGTAAACCCGGATACTGTTTTAATTGTTTACACCTCCCATTCCCACCATCTTGATACTGTTTGTTTGTTGATGCTGCTGCTGACCTCTCCTAGTGTTTCAAACAATTTATACTGCCAGTTTCATCATTACCGAGTGGTGGTGATGGTATTGGAGGTTTTGGAGCCGACAGGAGAGTGAGGCGGCAGGGGAAATAATATCGGTGCACTATCATCATGTTGTTGTTTTTGTAAGGTTTACCCTACAACAAATTCAATGTAGAAATGTTAAAATGTATAAAATATTGTATTTTTTGCGCATATGTCACCTACACGTCCACATGCAATGCTCTGTAAAAACACAAACAATACAATTTGCAACGATTTTAACACTCAATAAAAGCTTTAAAAAAAATAATTTAGAGTTGTGACTTTAGTGAGGTCGTGAACAACTGGGCCTCCGTTATTCATCCAGATATAAAGGTCGAGGTAAAGCTCGAAGAAAGTACTGGATGACTTGGCTGACCTCATCATGTCCACCTCCTCTGATTTTTCAATATCCGGCAAATTTTCCAGGGACTTTGCTGACAGTGATTCGGATTTATTTGACCATGAACTGCCCATGGACATTATTAATTTACTAGACTGCCCAGACCTGGATGTGGGACTGAAACTACATCGGATTAAGTGTGAGGATGGGTGTAACAGCTGTTGTGAAACACCCAACAGATATAATAATGTCCGAGTGTCTGATCGGCAGGATCCATTCATCGGATTGTCTGATCAAAGCAAAGACAGTGGAAAACCCAGCACCATGCTAGGGTTGCTGATAAGCCCTTTAGACTATGAATCAGAATACGAACAGCAGATGCGGCCCAAAGTGAAGGATACGAAGACATTCAGTGCATGGAACACTCCCAAATCCGAGGATGAGCCGGATTTTATGCTGTCAAAAAGCACTATTTAGAGTATGGTGTTTGATAAAGACAATGATGATAATGATGACGGCGATGATGATGCTTTTGATTCATCATCACAGGAGGTGACTTTTCCAGAAATGCCATCATCTGATCATTGTGAGACAGTTGGAGGAGACGACAGTGATGTTGACACTGAGACTGTCACAGATATTCCTCGATCATCTGATTCCTCTGGCTATTCATCTCAGTCTCCAGATTTGAGCCCTGTATCAGCACGACCCTTGCAAAAGCTCCGAGGCGGCAGCCTGCTAACCATCTTATCAGCATCTGTAGCCACCAATGGACGCATCAGCGCCCACTCATCAGCCTCTGTAGCAGCAGCAGTATCCCGCTCATCACTAGCCGGCAATCTGTCAAACCGCCCGGCTAGCCTGCTGGGGCAGCAACGTAAGCTGTCCAAAGACAGGAATGTTCCAGTACAGGCTTCATACCAGCACGTTTTGTGTACAAGCAACAGCATCAATTTGCACGACTACGCTATGAGCCCCGGCGCTTGCACGTGTCCCTCACCATCCTCTTCTACAGAAACCGGCCGACCAACCGTCTTGTCCAAGCCAATTTACAAAAGAAAGCAATTTTCCGTGGATGCATCAGAAAAAGAGAAGCAACACCACCATAATCAACTAGAGAGAAACCGCCGGCAGAAGCTAGCGGATTTATTTATGGACCTTCGCGATGAAGTACCAAAAATCGCCAACCAAGCAAAGGCATCAAATGTTCTAATTCCAGAGAGACGAATGGAGACGGATTGTATTTGCAGCAAAGAACCTCAATGGCTCGGAAAGCTGAAGAAGAAGAAGATTGTTGATTCGTGACTTACAAAGACAGCATAGACAACAGGACGATGAAATTTCTAAGGAATTGCGCAGAAAAGAAGTGCTGCGGAATCAATTACGTTGTCTACAAGCTCAAATATCAAGTAGCGGTTAAATTCATTAGTCATAACTTAGTCCTATAACTAGCAGTCCCCAGTGCCTAAGCCTTGTCTCTCGTAGAAGGCTATTGGATGGATCCACCTGTGAGTGAATGAACCCATATACATTCAGAACAGTAATATGTTGGTACCTATGGCCGTAATGCCGCATTACATACATAGCAATGCTACTAACTGATGCAGGGTGGTTGTCAGATGTGACTTGTGTGTTTACTGGCTGGCAAAATGTTCATATCATATATGGTCTGAGAGAAACCTGACATATGTTTTAAGGTGTTTTCTCAATCTGTTTTACTGTCACTGCCTGTTTATTTCTTTATCAAGTTTGATTTATGGGGGATGAAGTGTATGTTGTCCCCCTCATTTGCCCAGCTGACACTGTTCAGTGTATTAGCATTTGATGCCATAATTTATCTGGTAGTTGATTGGACAATATTCATCTTGTCTGTTTACAGGAAAAGCAGCTATATTTGTGCTTTTCAGTTGACACATCCTTCTTCATGGCTTTTCTTGGCCAGGTTGGCCTTCCCGGATAAATTTGGTAACTGATTTCAAACTTTCGTTTGATTTAACGAGTTTACCACATAAGACCCCTTATTGGGCATATGATGCCGGGCCCATGTGTGTATAGATCAGTGGATATACTTGATGATATACGAATCACACTAGCAGCCTTCGCTTCCGAAACGTTTCCTGGTGCCCAATTTAGCCAACATTAATTTTTTTTTTTTTGCATATCCTTTACAGGACATCGCTGTCAACACCAGCATCTTTCAGCTGTATGTTGATTTCTTGGCAAGATTACGCTCAGTAGTTTGCATTGCTTCCTGAGCGGCCGGCTCACATACCCCGTAAGTTACCGATGCGATTCGAACCACTGCTGATTCTAACCGTCATCACGTTACCCACGAGAGTATACGAGATAACGGAGAAAAGTCATAACCTCTAAGCCACGAAGCCGGCACATTAAGTTTACCTCCAGTAAATAGTCTTGAAAGGTGTTCTTTTCTTTGCCTCTTCTGTTAATTATGAAATCACATGGGGCTTTACATTTCTTCAGTGTTATACTGCCAAAATTATTCATTGTTCATTTGTAAATCTGTACAGCAAATCATGTTTATCTTTACCAAGACGTATTTTTGTAAACTTTATTTGAAGTCGGTCCTTCGGTGTCACAGAATTGTAAAACTGAGTTGCAATGTCTGTATTTTTATTTCAATGTAAGCGGGTTGTAGCAAACTGAATGTTGCACTTCATGTTTCATTTTGTCCAATAATATCCCTTGTTATCATGCTTGCTAAATAGTATAACCAGTTTTCTGCTTGTCGATCATTGTAGACTAAATGCAATGTCCAGCCAGGTTACTGCCTTTAAATTTTGTACAAAATGTCTACTTTCTAGAGACCCTGTGTTCAATATCAGAAATTTTTCTATGAACACTGAAGAATATCAAATCATAACAATCATGTACAACTACACCTGACCTGGCTTTTCATTCACCAGACCTGGAGTGGAACATTACACGAATTGTTGGGAAACAAGTTGGTGGCAGCGACCATCGACCAGTCTTTCTAACTGTAGAAAATGAGCTTGTAAGTGAAAGCAGCACCCTTTCGAGGTGGAACTACAAGAAAGCAGACTGGGCAATATACAAGAATCGCACCAGCATACTGGTTAGAAACCTGAACACTGAGAAAGACATAAATAAAGTAGTTGAAGAGTTTGGGAAATGCATACTACAGGCAGCACGAGAAATAGTACCAAGAGGAGCCAGTAAACAATATAAACCCTACTGGAGTAGTGAACTGGAACAGTTGCATAATGATGTGGAAGTGTGTAGAAAGCAAGCAGAGGCCACACCCAGCCAAGAGCACCACAATAAATTCCAGCACGCAAAAGCCAAATTTCAAAGGGCCAAGCTGCAGGCTAGACGGAAAAGCTGGCAGGAGAAAACGGAGTCTCTGAACTTTGAAAGAGACACAAGGAAATTGTGGAAGCTAATAAAACAACTTAATGATGAGGGCGCAGGGAGAAACTCAAAAATTGCGCTACATAAAGATGGAAATATCTTAACAAGAAAGCAAGCAGCTGACCATTTTGCGGACTCATTCGCACAAGATAACAATATCAAAATTAGTCCAGAGAAACAACAAGAGATTCGAGAGAAACGACAACATGCAGGACAGAAGGAAATAGTACATGAGGTTCTGGAGGCACCCATCACAATCAGCGAACTGGAGCTAGCCAAATCAAAACTGAAAATGAGAAAGTCACCAGGAGCTGATGGTATCTCAAATGAAATGATCAGGAACCTAGGAACAGAGGCCAAAGCAAAGCTGTTGCAAATCTTCAATAACAGTTGGACCTTAGGCAGTGTTCCACAAGCCTGGAGAGAAGCAATCATGATACCCCTCCTAAAATCAGGGAAAGATGGTTCCATTGCCTCTAGCTACAGACCAATTAGCATCACCAGCTGTCTCTGCAAAACACTGGAGCGCATCATCAATCACAGACTGCAGTGGTACATTGAAAGTAAAAACATCCTTGTGCCACAGCAGGCTGGCTTTAGGCAGTGCTACTCTACGGAAGATCAGACAACCTACCTCTCTCAAGAAATTGAGGATGCATTCCAAGAGAAGAAGCTGGTGCTTGCGGCATGGATAGATCTGAAAAAAGCCTTTGACTAAGTCTGGAAAGAAGGTCTAATGAAGAAACTGAGAAACTGCAAAGTCAATGGAAGAATGTACAAATGGGTGAATGCATACTTGCACAACAGAAGAGCCCGAGTACAGATAGACGGACTCAAGAGCAAGAAAGTACTACTGCGTCACGGTGTCCCCCAGGGCGGAGTCTTGTCCCCCACACTTTTTCTTATCTTCATCAATGATCTTGTTGCTAATCTACCGCATGGAATTAAAGCTGCAATTTACGCCGATGACCTGGTTCTATGGAGCACAAATGAACATGCATCAGTGGCCACCAGATTGCTACAAAGAGCTGTAGATACATTTGTTGCATGGGCAAATAGATGGTGTGTCAGCATAAACACTGACAAGTGCAGCACCACCCTATTTACCCTCTCTCCAAAACAAAAGGCAGGGATCATCCAGATAAATGGAACACCCCTAAGAGATGATAAAGAACCAACATATCTTGGAGTAACATGTGATGGCAGGCTGACATGGAGAAAGCACATCAACAAAGCATTAGCAAAAGCCAGAAGGAAAATAGCCATTCTGAGAAAGCTAAGTGGAACCACATGGGGAGCCAGTGGGAAAATACTTAGCAAAGTTTACCAACAGAGCATACGACCACACGTGGAATATGGGTCAACTGCGTGGTGTTCAGCATCAAAAACCACACTACAAGTGCTGGACAAGGTGCAAAATCAAGCACTTATAGTCACCACAGGAGGGATGAGATCAACCCCTATAGTGGAAATTGAGAAGATGGGGAGGACACAAGCACTGAGTGAGCGCAGAGATACGAAAACGCTAATACAAGCAGAAAAGTTCCTCAGCTTGCCAGGCCACCCTATGAAGAACAGATTTGAAAACCTAGCTATGGGGCGGTTGAAAAGAAGTAGTTTTATCCACCAGGCCAAACGACTCTGCAGAAAAACCACCGATCTGCCCACAGTTGGTATACCCCTAACAACTATTCCAGAGCGAACTCCATGGAAAGATGAGCATAGACTATCGTTACATATCCAGACAAAAGTGAGAGGAATATTTGACAAGGAAGAACAGAACAGTGTGCACCGCAGAACAGCCACTCTCAGCTTCCTTGATGAAGAATACCCACAGGACCTCTGGATCCGAGTCTACACAGATGGGTCGGCACAAAATGCTGTTCGAAATGGAGGAGCGGGAGTGTACATAGAATACCCAAATAATACTAGGGACACAGCCAGAGTACCGACAGGAAAGTACTGCCATAACTATGATGCCGAAATTGAGGCAATCAAGATAGCAACAGAGAAATTACTAAATAACAGCAATGGTACACAACCTGTGGTGCTACTGACAGATGCAAAATCAGTACTCGAGGCGCTCCTCTCCGGGAAATTGCCAGTACTAAGGACACTACTTTCTGAACTTAGCAGTCAGCATAAGGTCACCATGCAGTGGATACCATCCCATTGTGGAGTACCCGGAAACGACAGAACTGATCGATTGACTAAGGATGGAGCAAAAGAAGAACAGCCTGATGTGCTCGTTACATACCACTAAAAGAAAATAATGATCAAATCAGTCAGAAGGCCACCAAAACCTGCTCAAGACGGCTACCACGTTATGGACAGACCAGAACAAGTCATTATTCTGCGCCTCAGAACAGGACACAATAGATTACGCAACCACATGTATACAAGATTCAAGATTGGTGAATCAGCCATGTGCACATGTGGATTATCGTCGCAGACAGCAGAGCACATACTCAAAGACTGCCCAAATTACAACATCTCTAGGCGAATCTTCTGGCCTAGAGAGACGACAGTGGAAAATACACTCTTTGGACTGCTGAGTGAACTAAAAATGAAAGTTCAATTCATACAAGAGGCAACATTGCAGCTATAGACATATGTAAGGCGAACGAAAGAAAAAGAAGAAGAAATAACAATCATGTTTCACAAACTGAAATACTGTGACAATATTAAACTTTAAATTTGTTTGAAACAAAAATGGTGATGGAATGCCTTTTTATGGAACAAGTGGCAGAGGTCGGAGGTCAACTTGCACAAAGGATGGGCACTGAATATTTGACACCTTCGTATTAGCATGAGGAAGGTGAAATGGCCAAGATTTTTTTTTGGGTGGACAATGAAAGTGATGTTAAACAAAGCGCCTCTACATGATGATTCTTTTCTGAATCATATTTGATTATTTAATTGTTTCGGGATTTGAAATTTAAATATTGAGCACAGCCCACTACTGGCAACGCTGATCGTATTCTGGTATGAACCTAAGGCCCATCCACGTCAATATGGAAGCACTATACTCGAGTTTCGCTCTCGTTTGAGCTCGTCAGTAGTGCATATCCTTGACCGGATCCGGAAACGAACCCCGGATCACTGGAGTGTGAAGCGGGTGTGTAACCACGCGGCAACACACTGGACACGGCCAAATTATCATAACAGAATATTACAACGTCACCCATCGTAGGCTATAGCTCAAGATTGCCCGATCGCCGCGACTGACGTCCGTCAATCGATGTGGATCCGAACGATCAGGACTTCTCACTGGCAAGGCACACCAGGCCGCCTAAATCCAGTGAGCAATAATCACATTGATTATTTGGTTGTTTCGGGATTTGGAATTTAAATATTGAGCACAACCAACTACTGGCAACGCTGATCGTATTCTGGTATGAACCTAAGGCCCATCCACGTCAATATGGAAGCACTATACTCGAGTTTCGCTCTCGTTTGAGCTCGTCAGTAGTGCATATCCTTGACCAGATCCGGAAACAAACCCCGGATCACTGGCGTGTGAAGCGGTTGTGTAACCACGCGGCACACACTGGACACGGCCAAATTATCATAACAGAATATTACAACGTCACCCATCGTAGGCTATAGCTCAAGATTGCCCGATCGCCGCGACTGACATCCGTCAATCGATGTGGGCCCGAACGATCAGGACTTCTCACTGGCAAGGCACACCAGGCCGCCTAAATCCAGTGAGCAATAATCAAATTGATTATTTGGTTGTTTCGGGATTTGAAATTTAAATATTGAGCACAACCCACTACTGGCAACGCTGATCGTATTCTGGTATGAATCTAAGGCCCATCCACGTCAATATGGAAGCACTATGCCAATGATCCGGGGCTTTTTTCCGGATCCGGTCAAGGATATGCACTACTGACAAGCTCAAACGAGAGCGAAACTCAACACACGACTTATAAAGGAAATGCTTGTAGATCAAAGAAACTACCTTTATTTTCATTTTGCAACTCATATTGTGCATGAATTCGAAAGGTTAAATAGCCTCTTTCAGAAAAGTAAGGCAGATCCTCACGAATTACATGAAAAAATATTTTTACATTATAAGAGTCTTTATGGGCAATGTTTGGCTTTTTATTTCATGATTTGGCTTTTTTATCGCAGTGATCTGCCAACCCTGATCGTGCGTCCACGATGGTCACAAGCCAAGAAGCCTGATACGGGGTAAAATGTCACGTCGCAAGTCCAACAACAAGAAACACGCGGTATCCGAGATGTGCAGCGTGGGAGCCGACAAGACCGTGAAGCAGATGAACGTGGAGAACACGCCTGCTAGATGCATCAAAGAACCCGAAACTACAGCTATTTCTGAAGCTACCACGAGGGAGAAGATCGACAGCCCACCACAGAAAAGAGCCAAACTTACTGAAAAGCAGAGAGAGGAGAAAGACACCAGAGTCGGAAACATCCACTCACCGGCAATCAAGTGAGTTATCAAGCGTATCCAAGTGGAGCTATCAGACGAAGAAATCCTGAAGCAGCTACGAGAAGAGAATCTCCACATCCGATTCCTGAAGGCTCCTCACCTATTCCAAGATTCCCACAACCTTGGCGGTGGTGACGACAGGGCAGCGAGATGCCGATCACAGTATCCATCAACAAGAGAATGCAGCATGCCATGTAGCGTCGGAGACAAGGGACAGTGATTAGAATAAAATTCGAAAATTATGGCAAACAGAATAAGAAGAGTTAACCAAGAAGCGACATAATACGCAAGTTGCTAGATGACGTCATGGCGTACAACGTAACTAAAATTAGTTAGGTTTTGGTAGGATCATGGGGCGGTCGCATGAATAACAACACTGAAATATGAACGTAAATATCCAGCAGAAAGACAGCGAAAATGCCATCTAATAAGCTAGGAAGATAAAGGAACAGAGGCATAGTCTGCATTACCGGGAACGATCGGAAGATGAAGATTTAATACCCAGAAAGTGAGGAAAGCATCAGAACTTGTCGGTCGTTTGCCAAATAGAGGCCGTGGCGTCAACACACACATAGCTCGGCGTAAGTAATATTGTTAGAAGCATGGGCGTAATGTAGTTTACAGAACGATGGACCGTATGAATTTTTTTACTCGCTAGCACTCTCTATACTGTTGTTGTACAAGTCTGCTAGTTTCTCTAGCTCGTTGTCGGTACACCTGTTGATGTCGTCGTATCTTATGCCATCAGGCCTAGGAGCGCTGATTTTGATAGTCGAAGCACAGCCTTGATTTCTTTCACTGTCACTGTGTCTTCATCCGAAGTGTTCTGGACCTTGCACCTGTCTGAGGTGACCTCCTTGGCCAGATTTCGGCCTCCCATGTCTGTCTTGTTGCTCTGCTCTAGATAGCGTTCAAAGAGGGCATTGCCCTTGTCCTCTGCCAGATGAGGTCAGCACCTTGGAAGTCAGAAATGCTCTTATTCTTGATTACCCCACTCATGCTTTTATGTAATCGCCAGAACAATTTCAGTGACTTGTCTGTGCTTACTCTTTGACACACCTCTGCCCATTTTTCGCCTCTAACCACCTTGACCAGTTTTTTTAAATAGCTTACTTTTGTGTGCATCTCTCTTTCTAAGTGCATGCAGGGACTAGGATGACCAGCTCTGTTCTTCTTGGCATTTTGCCATCTCCTTACAGCACTACGCTTATCCACCCAAACCTTCTCCACCTCGAAATTCCACCAAGGTGGCTGCTCCCAGCTTTTTTTCCTGCCCTGAAGCTTTCTGCGCTTGTTACGTCTTATTTTACTCACCACATCTTGCACTGTACTTTCATACTGGAAAGTCTTTACCTTTAGCTTGTGCTGCCTGGTTCTGCCTTTCTCCACCAATATGCTGCAAGGGTGGTGGTCGCTGCCGTGGTGTCCTAGGACACCCCATCTACACACTGTAGTGAGTGAAGGTGAAACCAGCGCCAGATCAATAGCACTGTCCTCATCGCCTGGGCGACGCAGCCACTGTTGATACAAATCAGGTCAATGGTTTCAAGTGCAGTCTCGAGCTCCTCCCCCTGTGTGTTGGAGGAAATGTTTCCCCATGATCTGCCTTTAGCGTTGAAATCGCCACAGAAAATAACATTTCTCTTGTGACCTAATATGCCACTTAAGCACTGCCACTTCTGGGAATCCATACTCGCGTTGCGGGCATAAACATTAACCAACACGAATGGTATACTGGATTGAACTCTCAATGCCTGTATTTGTATATCGTCACTGTCCCAACTGGACATGCATGTGTACACAAATACAGTCTGCATACACTTGAAACAAACACAGTAGGCGATGTGAGGTTTTCTTGAAACTCCAGTTTTATTCTTTCTGTGAGATATGAATTGTAACAATCAGTGCTGAACATAAATACCAATACCTGCTTATGAAATATTTACATAACTACAACTTTGTTTCTTCTCATTCACATACTTCTTTTTTTTTTCCAAACAATCATAGTCATATTCAGAACTATTTCATGTACAATCACATTCAGATCTCTGTCTCACACACAATCATATAGTCACATTCAGATATCTATTTCACATACAATCATAGTTACACAGATTTCTATTTCACATACAATCGTGACCACACGTAGATCGGTATTTCACATACAATCATATAGTCACATTCAGATATCTATTTCACATACAATCACACATAGATTTATTTCTATTTCACATACAACTGTAGTCACGCATATATTTCTATTTCACATACAACCATAGTCAAACATATATCTCTATTTCACATACAATCATATAGTCACATTCATATACCTATTTTTACATACGATCGTTGTCACACAGCGATTTCTATTTCACATACAATCATAGTCACACATAAATCTCTATTTCACATACAATCGTACAAACACATTCAGATCTCTATTTCACACATCCCTTATATTCACACATACAAACATGTCCATACATACACCAAAATTCTATCAAAACACATAAACAGAATGAAATATTCAACAATACATGAATAGAATGAAATGTTCAACACATAAACAGAATAAAATGTTCAACAATATATAAACAGAAGGAAATGTTCAACAACACATGAACAGAATGAAATGTTCAACAACACATAAACAGAATGAAATGTTCAACAACACATAAACAGAATGAAATGTTCAACAACACATAAACAGATTGAAGAGTTCAACAACACATAAACAGAATGAAGAGTTCAGCAATAAATGTGATATGGCATATGGAAACCAGTATACACCAAGCCGACTCTCAAGCTACAGGACTGCGCAGAAAACTGTCGCTGAAAAACCCAACTAAGCATGAACAAGTGTGCAGATGAGGGCCTGCCATGAGTGGTTTTGGCCTATGCTCCACAGAAGGCAAGAGCAGCAGCAGCAGAAGAAGAAGACTCATCAATGTATGACTGATGGAGACTTCTAATGCACACAGAATCATTACATCATGTTCATCTCATATGTGGATGTTGAAGGCAAGGGAAAAACTACCACATCAATTTCCCAAGAATAAGATATTGGATGTTCATAAAGCTAGGTTTATAGTTAAGTGTCATGTTTAAAGAAAGACAGCGGTGTTCAGACTAACTGTTTATAATTGGACGTCCTCCGAACATGAGAGCTCCGACTCCCTCAGAAGATGCCAAAGAGTATGTATGGATACTTAAGTTTCAGTGGCCAGTGTCTTACACATGTTAAGGCATCATCATCATACAGAGAGTCATTTGCAGAATGTCCCTCTCATCACATCCTGCTGAAAATTTGCTCAATCTCAGGCCATTCCTCCTGCCTCTCACACCCTCATATGTTGTCTGCAATGTCCTGTGTCCATTTCCCTCTCTCATGCCCATGTTGTCTACAATGTCCTATGTCCATTTCCTCTCTCATGCCCAAGTTGTCTGCAATGTCCTGTGTCAATTTTCCTCTCTCATGTTGTGACATGGTGAATCAGTCATCCACATTCCCAGTCCACCACATCCTTAATAATACTTTAATCTTGAACGGAGACCATCCTGATAGCGGAGATATTAATAGGATCGAACATTCTAGAACCTGGTAGGGAAGGGAAAAGGCGCAAACCCGTCTTTTGATTGGCTAACACTTGGGTCGTAACGCTATCTTTTAGGCCAAATTCATAGTCTGGGAGTTTGAGATAGGATTCCATCAAGATAAGATGCACTCCAATGTGGTGATCATAACACCCTAAAAATTCAAGATAATATTATTCTCTGGACAACAGGCACCACTATCAAACGTATTTAAATGTTTTGGTTATGCCTAGTGAACGAAAGAAAAGAATATAAGAGTATTTTTATGAGAAAATGTGAAAGTGAAATGAGAACTTCATTGTGAAAGTATTCTGAATGTTGCTTCTTCAGCCTGTCAGGTCTCCCACGCTGTATATTCCAACTTATCTATTATTCACCTGCTGTGACTGTTTGCATATGCCTGATGACTATAAATTACTCTCAATTCATATTCGCAAACCTTAGTGCATTCTGGATTCTCATATGAATGCCTATCATCGCCCACTCTTGATCAAACGGTAGTAATGCTCTTGTGAATATACGTCTGTGATCAGAATGTGTGGTGTAACATGTAACATTTCCCTTGTGAATGCTGAGGATGCTTGAGTGAGTGAGTTAATGTTTTATAAGTAACCTCTCACATTAGTAGAAGGAAAGACGTTTGGTGTGTTCGAACCCGTGTCTTAGTTGGCGGAATATATTGTATAGCCAATACCCAGTGGGGAAAGAGCACATGATGATGGTGATGATATGATGTACTTGTGAGCCGAGTCTAGTCTGAAAGGGGTGAGGTCTGGCATTGCTGTGTGAGTGTGTATGGAATAGGACATCCATGTAACAGAGTACCACCCATTGATCTGGTCACTGTGTATTTGCATTAGTTACATTGTATTACATATTGCATATTGCAGTTGTAAATTATGCCTATCTTCCATCTGCCTCACAATGCCTATCTCAGGTTGCTATTTCACAATGCTTGCTCATGATGCCATTTCACAAGTCTTGCTCATGATGCTTGTCTTACAATGCCTGCTTCATAGTGCCTGCTTTACTGTGTCTGTTCCTCACTGTGCCCAGGTCTACTGTGGTTAAAATATGTGAGAACCTAGACATAAAATGCTTGTAATTGTGTAAGGCTACCCCTGTCTCAGCATATGGGCTTGTGACTACCACAAATAAAGGTGAATAATGAAAAGGTATCACACACAGTCCATCAGAGTGTAATCCACTCCATCACCAATATTGAGGTTTTGGTGTCTGAGTAACACCCTCCTCCTTACTCCCAATTTCCATCTGTGTATGTTTATGTTTGAAATAACATTGTCTTTGAACAAATGTAAAGCGAATGTTGTACCTTTTATATATCAACAGAGAACAGGGATGGTGGAGGGGCCCTCCTCTTCATGGGGACATACAAATGAAAGTCCCTACTTCAGGATTACAACTCCTTTGAAACTGTGGAAACTATAATATAACAGTAACCACAATGTCTTCTGGAAAATACCAACATAAATCTGCATCAATATTTGTCAAAGCTGAAAGGCACTGAAAGGGTCTCAATTTAAACCCAAACACAGTAGGGACTCTGTTATCAATGTTGCAGGAATTACCTTCAAGATGAGAAGTGAATATCTTTTTCAAACGGATTAACCTCCTGGACTCAGTTGTCTGAGACAGGCATGATCAAGATGACCGCTGTGAACCTGAGTCTTATCATTATTTTCCTTGGGTCTGAAGCAGCAATACTATCCAGGAAATATTTACCTCCGCTCATTAATAGTTGTGGTGTACCAGGGAGAAAGTAATCCCATTTTACTTGTTCATTCCATGAAACTTGGATTAAATTCAAACTTACAAGCGGAACCAGAATCCTGTATTTTATCCTCATTCAGTAAAACGTTTTGGGAGAGACAAGCGTCGTAGAATAATGCTGTATAGAGGAGCTATCTCTCTACCGACTGGATGGTATGCAGACTGTTATGTATTGTTTACCCCGGTCGCCAGCTTCTCGGCCAGTCTACTCACCATTGAGAGGCCATGATTATCTGTGCATAGACTGTTCACATTAGGGAAAAGGGAACTTATATTAGGGAACTTATATGGGAACCTTCATGGGAAAGCTGCAACCTGGCACCTTCCCAACACCACTTCTGGTGATAACAGGATGTCTACGGACCAGAATAGCAGTGTGTCCCTATGTCTGCCCCATTTTAGAAAGTCCACCAGTGTTTTACTCTCAGTGACAGTTGAAAGGATAATTCATGATGGACCTCTGTTGTTTGTAGGAGGAGTTGATAGATTTGATGTGTGATGGAGGAGAGTTGTTTTGTTTAGATTGGTGGTCTGTTGGTGGGTTTCTAAGGTGTGACATCTAGTAGCTTCTCATCAATTGATTTACAATACATGATCCTTTGTATTTGAAGTGCTAATGTAATCAAGATGGAGCCTGGGTCCTCCCTCGACCCCTTCTTCTTCAGCGTTCCGAGCCATTGAGGTTCTTTGCTGCAGATACAATCCGTCTCCATTCGTCTTTCTGGTTGACCTTCTCTTGCCAGTCGTTGATTCCAAGTGCTTGTAGGTCTGTATGTATATTATCTCTCCACCGTCTTCTTGGTCTACCTCGGGGTCTACGGTCATTTATTTCCTGAGTGTAAGAGAGTTTTGTTTCCCTATTATCTTCTATTCTTTCTATATGCCCCAGCCATTGTAGTCTATTAGCCTCCATGATACCAGTGATTAGCGGGGACTTAAACAGATAATAAATGTCTTTGTTACTTCTTCTTTTCCACTCTCCACTTTGTGTATCCCTAATGAGCCCAAAGATGCGTCTTAAGACTTTGTTCTCAAAGATTTGTAGCAAGGCTTCGTCTCCTTTCGTTGTACTCCAGGTTTCAGAGCCATACTGCACAACTGGTCTGATCAGTATTTTGTATATTGTGATCTTGGTGGTACGAGATAGCGCCTTTGATTTTAGTAGTTCATTAAATAAAACCTGATTGTGTTGAGAACAGTGTTGAAGTACATGTTCCTCTAATGTCTTGGTCTGCTGTTGTGAAGTACATTATTGTGTAATATCCTGCCAGCTGTTGTCAAGTACAATTCCTGGTGCATGTCTTGTTCAACTGTTATGGATGTCAGTGATATGTGAATGTTCTGTAGAAATGTTGTCCAGTATATCTCATGATGTATGGCTTGTTCAATTGTTGGTGTAAGCATTTCCATGTGAATGTATGTCCAACTTTTGCCAAGAACCTGTCATGTAGATGTCTTGTTCAACAGGTGTTAAGTACAGTTATTGTTGAGTTTATGTTCACTACTGTTGAGTCCTAAAGTCCTAATGTCTAATGGTACAACTGACATATGTCACTTTGACACAAACAAATTAAGGTGAGATCTAATGTGGCGGACTGAAAGCACACTGACAACATTATGGTGAGGGAACAAATTCCTCGGTTGTACAGGGGCGAATAGTCCATGGAATAATCTCTCCATGGCCTTGAGGGGACCTTTTCCATCTTTTATAAATTTTCTAGGAATCTCACAGTGGGGGTTCTGAGCCAGGAAAACTGGTTCCTCTAAAGGGCTAAGGGGGATGATTTATCTATCTCATTTGAGATCCCTCTAGACAAAACTTGCCAAATCATACCTTTATCTTGTCTATCTATTATACAAGATATATTTACAGAGACCACTACTAATTGGATCCTCTGTCTTCTCCTAACATGCCACACATTCCCAGGTTGTCTGCAATGTCCTGTGTCAATTTTTCTCTGTCATGCTAAAGTTGTCTGCAATGTCCCGTGTCCATTTACCTCTCTCATGCGCAAGTTGTCAGCGATGTCCTGTGTCCATTTTCACCCATGGCATGTTGTTTTATAGACATAAAGAATAATCAGTCACGCATAGCATGTTGTTTGGTAGACGTAAAGAATAATCAATCACACATGACGTGTTGTTTTATAGACATAAAGAATAATCAGTCACACATGACGTGTTGTTTTATAGACATAAAGAATAATCAATCACACATGACGTGTTGTTTTATAGACATAAAGAATAATCAGTCACGCATAGCATGTTGTTTGGTAGACGTAAAGAATAATCAATCACACATTACGTGTTGTTTTATAGACATAAAGAATAATCAATCACACATGAATTGTTGTTTTATAGACATAAAGAATAATCAATCACACATGACGTGTTGTTTTATAGACATAAAGAATAATCAGTCACGCATAGCATGATGTTTGGTAGACGTAAAGAATAATCAATCACACATGACGTGTTGTTTTATAGACATAAAGAATAATCAATCACACATGACGTGTTGTTTTATAGACATAAAGAATACTCAATCACACATGACATATTGTTTGGAAGACGTAAAGAATATTCAGTCACATATGGCATGTTGTTTTATAGACATAAAGAATAATCAATCACACATGACGTGTTGTTTTATAGACATAAAGAATTGTCAATCACGCATGACATACTGACTGGTAGACGTAAAGAATAATCAGTCACACATAGCATGTTGTTTGGTAGACATAAAGAATAATCAATCACACATGACGTGTTGTTTTATAGACATAAAGAATAATCAATCACACATGGCATGTTGTTTGGTAGACGTAATGAATAATCAATCACACATGACACTGTTGGCAGACATAAATAATAATCAATCATACAAGGAATGTTATTTGATAGACGTAAAGAATAGCCAATCACACATGACGTGTTGTTTGGTAGACGTAAAGAGCAACACTCGTATTCATTACGGATTCAAAGAGTATGCTTAGTAAGGTGGAGAAAGGAATGTTTCGTGTGGAATGGCTCTTGTCGCTTCAGAGGTAACAGATTGTGAGAATTATATGGATATTTTGCCCCGGCCATGCGGGGAATGAACAGGCTGATAGGCTAGCAGGGAATGCACCTCTTGGTGGTAGTTTGCCTATGGGCAATAGGGAGGTGGTCGTGCGCTTGTGGGACCAATTGGAGAAGGCGGAGGAACAGATTGAGAACCCATATGTGGAAAGAATGAGATTGCGGGGGATCGGCAGGGTTCTGGAAGAATCTCAAAACTGAGAGGGAAGGCCAGGAGAACTTTTAATCAGATAGCGGTGGGAACGATTAGTAGTATGACTCTTCGCTGGCTGTTGAACGAGGGGACAGGGCACGTATGGGAATGTCCTGAGTGCAGTGATGTCGGTTCTTAACTCAACTCAACTCAACTCACCTCAGACGTAAAGAATAATCAATCATGCATGATATGTTGTTTGGTAGACATAAAGAAAAGTCATTCAAACATACAATATTGACACAAGGAATTGTACTTTAGTTAGCAGACGGTTCTTGTCTAGTGTTTAACTCTACAGACTGTTCTAGTCTTGTGTTTAACTCAATAGACTGTTCTAGTCTTGTGTTTAACTCTACAGACTCTTCTAGTCTTGTGTTTAACTCTACAGACTGTTCTAGTCTTGTGTTTAACTCTACAGACTGTTCTTGTCTTGTGTTTAACTCTACAGACTGTTCTTGTATTGTGTTTAACTCTACAGACTGTTCTAGTCTTGTGTTAAACTCAATAGACTGTTCTTGTCTTGTATTTAACTCTACAGACTGTTCTTGTCTTGTGTTTAAATCTACAGACTGTTCTAGTCTTGTGTTTAACTCAATAGACTGTTCTAGTCTTGTGTTTAACTCAATAGACTGTTCTTGTCTTGTGTTTAACTCTACAGACTGCTCTAGTCTTGTATTTAACTCTACAGACTGCTCTAGTCTTGTGTTTAACTCTACAGACTGCTCTAGTCTTGTGTTTAACTCAACAGACTGTTTTAGTCTAGCATTAATATCGTATTCAACAGACTTCTTGTCATATGCTGCTACTTAACTCATCTAACCTTTTGTTTTATTTTAATTTGCATTGGTAGTTCTGTTTTTCAAAGGTCTCGTGAACGATTGATTCCCATGACAGACTGGTTATTTATGGCTTATACTCCAGTTGTACAAGTGGTTTGCTTATGTGTGGAAATATGGTTTATTTCCTTATTGTGTCACTTATTGTCATTATTGTCTGTCTCATTTATGTTGGATATGTCGTGGTAATTATTTTGAAAATTATATTTCAGAAATCCATGTGACATGCTTGTGTTTTCTTTTCCAGTGTTAATGTCTGTTATTGTTGTTTGAGAGATTGATCGAGCTCTTGAGTTTTGTTGTCAATACCAGGATGGAGAGAGAGAGAGAGAGAGAGAGAGAGAGAGAGAGAGAGAGAGAGAGAGAGAGAGAGAGAGAGAGAGAGAGACCCACATAGAGAGAGTGGGGGGGGGGAGGGAAGAGAGATCTTGGCACTATGTTTGTGATAGCCAGACACTCACGTGCCGGTCTGATGGTATGGGGTTCCATCCCCAGTTGGGCGAATTCATATTTTTTTTTTCCAAATAGATCTGGGCTCCCAGGTGAACCCAGCCTTAAATGGGTACGGAACATGTCTTGGGAAGTCAAAGCGGCCAGCGAGATACTGGCCACGTGACCCAGCGAGGGCCGACTGGTCTATGGGAATGTGGGTCCAGCTCTGTTTGCCAGAGTTGCCTGCAGGCATGTAGGAGGGCGCTTTACATGTCACTGTACAGGATAAAGAATGGACCTGGCCGATGACATTGTGCTCCTGTCACACACACGTAATGCAGGACGAAGGGCATCGCCGAATGGATAAGAGCGTTCGTTCTTAACCATTCGGTGTGTTGATGCCGAGGTAGGAGGTTCAACCTCTATACGAGTCAGTAAGGCTAAAATTTTGACTTCTCGTCCTTGACATGGGGGAATAAATTACAAGTACCTATGAAGTTGGAGTGGGTTCGCCTAATGGCGAGTGACACTGGAAACAGGGAAAGCTAATCCATACGCAAAATGTAGTCCAGTGCTACTATAAATAGCGTGTATGGACTATGCTTGGGTTCAAAGCGAACGAGCCAACAACAAAAAAGTGCAGGATAAACTAATCACGCTTGAAGAGATGTCAGAACAATCAGGTCTGAACATTCATAGAAATAAGACACAGAAAAGTGCAGGATAAACTAATGACGCTTGAAGAGATGTAAGAACAATCAGGTCTGAACATTCATAGAAATAAGACACAGAAAAGTGCAGGATAAACTAATGACGCTTGAAGAGATGTAAGAACAATCAGGTCTGAACATTCATAGAAATAAGACACAGAAAAGTGCAGGATAAACTAATGACGCTTGAAGAGATGTAAGAACAATCAGGTCTGAACATTCATAGAAATAAGACACAGAAAAGTGCAGGATAAACTAATGACGCTTGAATAGATGTCAGAACAATCAGGTCTGAACATTCATAGAAATAAGACAAAGATCATGAGATGAAACCAAGCAAATAACATCCCGATCTCTATTGGTGAAACCCCACTTAAAGGGGCGGCATTATACGCCTATTTGGGAAGCCACGTGGACAGTGTGATATATTACAACGTCCTTACCCTTTCCTAGCATTGACTCCCTTAAAAATAAACAATCCCTAACAACTACTGTTTAAGTATCTTGCTTAGTGTAGGAGTAGAAAATAAAACAGCGATAGACTGACCGTGGCACAGCTTAATTTATTTGGCTTTATTTTGGCTCACGTACCTGGCCAAGACCGGCGAGTTTGAAAACAAAGACTAAAGAGGCCATTTCTAGTGAAGATAGCACACAAGAAAGTCGACCTTTCCCTTCGGGGAGAGGGAAATTTAGCTTTAAAAATACACCAGTCTCTGCAAGCTATTGGTATGTTATATCTACATTATTAAGATGTAATCATGTATTTTTATAAAGTACATATACCAGTATGTTTAATTAAGAATTAGTTAGAATGATAATTCAACAGTTCTTGTAAACTAGAGTCTGATTTGATTTTTAGTACTGAAGCACATGTGGGTACCACGCTGTAATTTTTCCTATGTGTTACAATTTCAAATCCCTATGTTAAAACCTTTTATAGGCATTATGAACTTATATCAAACTAATAGTGCTTATAACCTATAAATATTATGTGTACTGTAGCGTATCAACTCTCATGAAACACATTCAGAAACTATTCTCAATTTGGGAGAAAACTCCAGATTCATACTTCATAGTAGATATCTCGTTTCTGTCAATTTCATATTCCTATGAATAATAACTTCTATGCATGGTGAACTATATCTCACTATCTATGCTTAGAAATCTGCAAATAATCTATGTACTGTAGAGTTTGTACTCTAGAGAACATTTTCAAAGAAACATTTTCTCAATGTAGGAGCAGAATCCTGATTCATACTTCACAAGTAGAGAACTGGTGTCTGCCACTTTCAAATATCCTATGTAGTGTAAATTCACTGTTAAGGATATTTCTTAACTTGTTTTATCCATGCGGGGACATACAAATTATTACGCATATTCCTGACTCTTAGTCAGGGGATAAAATGCTTTGCCACATCATAATCTGTAACTTGGAACTATAGTGCTAAATTTTAGTGCAATCCTTTTGTTAACAGATTAGTAACCACTCCATATGAGTGAAAAAGGGACATGTAATCATTTCATAAAATAGTGCTAGGGAATTGCCATGTTTGAGAATATAAATTCTAGAACAAAGAAAGTAAACGCTTGATAGATATGAATGTTCGGATAGGATGTACCTTCAATCCCCATCGCCTCCCTGTATTAGGAACAGAAGCGAAGATTGATGTGAATAAATTGCAATATTCAGAAGACTGGACCATGCAGCATAAGTTATTCTAATAAATACACTCCGAATAATAGCAGTCATTGGCAAAATATATCACAGCGGTTACTATCCTCATGTGCTGTACGCAGTGGGGGAAAACAATGTATGTTTTAGTTTATGGATTAATCCCTGAAGAAAATTCAAAACCATTGGCTCCGGCATTAAATTGTATGATTAATATTATTATGTATGATTATCATGTACTTAATATCAGAGAAATGTATGTTTGTTTTCTCTGTTATGAGAATTTTTCTCTGTTCTGATTGTTACTCCTTACTGTGGGAATATGCATTTTAATGTTACCCTTGGGGACATGAGGATGTTGATTGAAGAATTCTTGTGCATGTCAGTACTTAAGAAGCCAAAGTTGAATAGCCTTGGCCTAAGGATGATTATAGTGCCGAAAGGAAGACGCGGCATTAGAAACCACAGAGATTCTGTATAGGCTATTCTCTTCAAGAATGAGAGATACAATATCAACATGTTGGATGGACAGAATGACTTCACTCGTCTAATAGTCCCAGTAACAACAGAACATAATATAAAGTGAGAAAATACCTTACTCACTAATAGAGTCACAATGGCTCTACACCAAGCAATGAGGGACAGTGGAACGTGGACACCCACTCCTTTCCCCTTCTCTTCTTGTTGTTTGTACTTTTGTTTGTAATTGTGTTGTAAACCTTTTACCACGACACAGTAGGTTAATGCTCGGTTGTATTCTTTGTCATCCCTTTTCTATAGCGAGTGGTGGATTTGATGGGACTGCATGTCATCACTGTCAACTGGAAACTGGGTAATCAGCCAGAACATGATAAATGACAACCTGTCCTACAATTGAGACTGGACCAATACAACAATGTTGACTGCTGCACTCATTAGTTCCATAGCGAGCAACAGGCAAATTCGAAAACTGACTGGGTGAGTGATTAAGTCCTATTTTGGTAGGAATATCCAGGATGGACTTCTGAATCTAATAATCTACAAAGATGAAGATCAACAGAGTAACTGACAACAGTGTATCGTCTGCGTTACTTCTGAGAAGTACCACCTATGGCCTCATCATTCAACCAAATGGGACGCAGAGGTGTTTCCAAGGCACCAGGGCCGAGTTATATACTGGCCAAGACCTATTGACGCGTCCTCGCCGAGCGTCCTGGGCAACAGGTCCCTTCGGGGTCCTGGCTGAAGTCAATAGGATCGCCGATTCCTCCGAAGTCGGAGAGTGTCTGCCTGTATGGCGAGGAACCACCAGTCTGCACACCAATAAGCCAGGCATGGGACAACGGATACTCACGCAAACCTCAGGTCCTGTATGACATCACACTGATGTTGGACAACAGGATGCCTTCATCTGACATACAGGACTTTGCGTTGGAGCTCAAGCCAATGAACACAAGCAAGCAAGCAGCATTCAACCAAATCAGTGAAACTATGGGACAATCCTACTACAAGTTACAAAAACTAGCGACAGTGAAAACCCTTCAACTGTTGGTTGGATTACCAAGTTAATTTCCAACAATGGATAAGTCTTCGAAAGAACGTCTCACAGCTGCAACAGTCAAACATAAAGGTTTAGCCACTCAACAATGAGTTCTTGATATGAACACCAACTCAAACAAATGGGAGAAGACACTGAACCACATAAGCCAATACAACCAAGGTACAAACTTAATATCCTCTGAAACATAACTACGAAACCAGATTACCTCAAGGTTCCAAACCCTGAACACCATCAGATAAAAGACCATATGAAAGCAACTAGATGCTTCTACATCAGCAACAAGAGGAATCATCTAATTGTTTGCAACCCTGTTACTGTGCTGGATTTATTCATCTGTGGATATATGTAGGTATAGATCAACTGTGGCCCTAGTCACAGATACTACCATGAGATGCCTCCCAGTCATATAAAGTTCTACACTGGACTAGATAACAACGACTAATACCTTGCCGGTCCAATGTCAGCCTAAATGCCATGGGTTATAGACTCGCGACTTGGTGGGTGTAACATCTTTGTGGAAATAATTGGGATTCTGATATCGCAAGCAGAGCAGCTGAATGGCCGTCTACTTGGCACCATGTATGGTGAGATGGGAGAGTACCTTCTGCAGAGCTTAAGTGGAAATTCCTGGAAGTAAGACCAACCTAGGCCCCAAATTTCATAAAAAGGCACCGAGCCTAAGGCAACAGAATATTCGTGATTCTAGCCCCAGCGGATGGGATATGTGGTGAGTGATTTTTCATTCCTAGATTATGGATTATAAAATAGTCACCAGCCAATTACCAGTGGATAAATATTAGGAACACAACTGAGTGCATTAATTCGGTACCCAGATAATGGGAAAAGGATCTAATCTACAGCAGAGATGAACCTTTAACCGCACACTAGGAGATAAATGACTCCGTTAATTAGTTTAATTAGTAGTACAAACTGCTGTTTATATGTGTGTTTTTTTTTCTGAAGGTAATAGGTCAGTAGTTTTTTTTCAATGAAGGTTATGGTGTAGTATTTTGACACCAACCCATTATTTTTTAAAAATGAGAGAATTGTAAAAGGTGTCAGAAACAAATGTTTATATGTTGGGGTTCTATATACTTAGATCATTATTTGCCTTATTTATGAGGGTAAATGAAAGTAGACCCAATTTGTGGTTGTTGTGTGGTAATAACATTGTTGTTTTCTTGGGGCAAAAAGGGTGTAAATGTATTGAGATAATGCAAATCATTCCCATGCCTGTCTGAAAATGCATAGTGTTCATTACACATTTATATGTAACTGCAGATTTTGATTTAATACTTGAACTGTTTGTCCAAAAATTTGTTGATGTGTACATCAAGTAAATGTGGTGTTCATCAGTGGTTGTTTATATGTTGTGAACAATCAATATCCTTCTAGCACTATAGTAAATTTAAAGGGTGATGAAGTGGGAAGGGAAACCTATACACAGATGCCATTGTTTCAAGGATTGAATTTTCTCCTAGGGTTTGTGGTAAATATCCCTAATCACCCTGCATTCTAACAAGTGACCAGAGAATCAATAAATCCCCTAGACAGCGTAACATAATATTCTCATAAGTTAAAATCCACATCCCACAGACAGTAATGGGGGAACGGTGGCTGAAAGCTAAAACAAAAATTAACAGCGACACCGTCAGAGAGCTCCTGTTTACTGATGATTGCGCTCTATATGCCAACTCAGCGGCAGACATGCAACACAATGTTTCAGCTTTCTCACAAGCCTGTGCCAACTTTGGGCTCAAAGTGAATGGTCATAGACTAAGTGTTGTGGACAAATTCACCTATCTTGGCAGCACTGTGTCACAAGCTGACATAATTGATGACGAAGTGAATGCAAGAATCTCCAAGGCCAGCGCGGCCTTTGGCAGACTGTACAATAATGTATGTGACAGAAATGGAATAAGCCTGCAAACAAAGTTGAAAGTCTACAAAGCAGTTGTATTATCCACTCTGCTATATGTTTGTGAAACATGGACTGTTTACCAGCGGCACGCTAGGAAATTAAACCACTTCCACACAGTCTGCCTTAGGAAGTTACTGAAGATTAAATGGCAAGACAAGATCCCAGACACCGAAGTCCTAGAAAGAGCGTCCATGCCCTGTATCCACACTCTACTTAAGAAGAATCAGATTCGCTGGGCTGGTCACTTAACTCGCATGCCAGATCACAGGCTCCGTAAACGAATTTTTTACGGCGAGTTGCCTTGTGGTAAACGCTCCCAAGGCGGCCAGAGGAAACTCTTTAAAGACACTCTGAAAATCTCACTGAACGCTTTTGGAATTCACCATGACACCTGGGAGACTGCAGCCAGAGACCGAAATTCGTGGCGTGCATCATTACGAAAGGGTGCAGTCACGTGTGATACAGGACTGCAAGAGCTGTGAAGAAAAGGCAGGACAGAAAAACCACTGCAGGAGATCCTACCCCAGAAACGGGCAGAACCGTTGAGGCCACTAAGACAATTACATAAATAGACACACATAGTATTATTTGGCGCTCACAGAAGGAGAAGAAGGAAATAGAGATTAGAAGACGCACTAGACAACATAAAATCTGAAAGCTATAGTTACCGACCGGGATCGAACCTGTCGCCTCCAAATGACGACGGCGCCTCGCTGCAGGAACAAGTGTACTTCGACGCACGACCAACTAGACACTACAAAAAAAAAAATTTTCTTCATTGATTGTGTCTATCATACACATGAACCTAACAACTATGGAATATGGACAGAATCAAACCATTGAGATATCACCATAGGTCTCATAATTTATATTAAATCAGCATAGGTCAAATAACAAACACACAAACACATCGGACCGTAATGCTGTTGTCTAGTATATATGAACAAACATAAAGAAGACAAATGATTGGTCGGTTCTAATGCTGTACACGTAAACAAAAGAAATCAATGGGGGGGGGGGGGAGACCGTTGAGGCCACTAAGACAATTACATAAATAGACACACATAGTATTATTTGGCGCTCACAGCTGGTTTAATATAAATTATGAGACCTATGGTGATATCTCAATGGTTTGATACATTGTGAAGAAGGCATTGCTAACGTGGCGTTGACTGTTATGTGATATATATGTGGTGATGTAGAGAAGGTAGAAAGAGCATTACTACCAATCAACTCCAGGGCAAATAAGAACAACAATAGAACATGAATAATACATATGCCCTATCTACCTGGAGACACTAGAGTGACTTACGTCAACAGTTACAGATGCCCTAATTCGTTGGTAACTGAGTAACATCAGCTCATATATCGACAACACAGAATAGCTCAGTGGCAGTAGAATTGCCAGTCGTAATCCATCCAGCAATAACTTATTGCCGACTCATTTGTGACTCATTTCGCTCTATGGCAATACAGTGCGCTCATGCTAGCACATCACACATGTCAACAGCGCTCATGCCATCCGAAAGCATATCCCGCTCATGGCAATATGAGGGATCGCAGTGGACATTTTCTACTCGGAAATATAAACCCAAGATAAAGAAGACGAGAATTGAAACATAACAGTCTAAAAGGTCTACGACAAGATCATTTTCGCTGATAGTCACAACAGCGAAAAAACCTGAGCCGAAATTACTTTCAAGATGAAAGAATCAAATCTAGGTGCAGTCTACAATCTATTGCGACAGAGAGAAACTGTCCATGTAGAATACATGACCTCCCCCGATGTGTCTCCACCTTGCCGCGGTGGGGGAGCTTTTGTGTCCCTCTGACCCCATGTGCTTGCCGATGGGTGAAAACTACATATCGGACAGCTTATGGGATAGGGACCAGACTAAGAGAGACACCACCTGCTGCTCTGCGGGTTAGACTGAGGTGAGGATAACAGTCAGAAGTTTAAATCAGGCGCACGAAGTTCTTGGTCCGGACAACACACTTAAGGCTCCCTGTCGAGGGCTGTGGCTGAACGCCTCTATGCCACAAACCCTCGGATCTGAGAGCCAGGCCGATACCCGTCTACCGGAAAATAGAAACGTAATACTGAGCAAGCTACATGCTCAGGTCTGATACATGTTCGAAGGCTCTCAGCTGGGGGATATGAGGGAATCCCGGATGAGAGGGCCTGGCCGTTTCTCGTTCACTGCTGCACGAAGGTAAGGTGCTGAGCCGGCAGCACATGTAGCCTACCTCGTGAGCGAGTAAAAAAAAAAGTCAGAAAAGTGCTCCAGTCGAAGGACATGGTTACGAAAACTGTCTGTCTCTAACTCATAGAGAGTGTAGACAAAAGTGGAAGAACGTCCCAACAACGCGAAATGGAACGTACGGCGAGCGAACCTATTGCGTGGTCTGAAGTCACAAGCAAAAAAGCTTACCGAGTGGATGTCGCTCGCAGTCTGACCGCTCCTGGTGTGTGCTTGAGCGATCAGTGGCAAGCGGGATGCCCAACACATGGAAGTGAGGAACTAAAGCAGCCATGAGCAGGACGTGGAAACTCCTTGGGTGAGCCCAGTCTCAGAGCAATATGTGCCGGCTCTGCAATTATGGAAGCCTCCTTGGATAGCGAGATAATGCCCATGGTCTGCCCCTGCCGTCCCTTGAGGGCCGACCGCGATATCGTTGATCGTTCTATCTTGACCAGCTGAGATGTGGGTGACATTACAACAGTCTAACGTGTCTCGAAACCAGAGGAAGGCTAACCTCACTAAAAAAATGCCCGCCGGAAGTCGGAAGTGTCGTCCTACGAGTGGCAAACTAAAAATTGACACTACGCATTTACGTCCGAGTGAAACGTCTCGTCCGAATGTCTCTCGTGCTAGGAACAGCTCTGACTACCTAGTTTCCGAATGCCGCTCTTGTTCGGAACAGCTCTGACTAGGTAGTTTTCCGAATGTCTGTCGTGCCTGGAACAGCTCTGACGGGCGCAACGGCAAGCACATGTGCGAAATCTCGTTGAGTGAATACCTTCTGCAGACCTGTCTGGTTTGTGCGGGAACGGCCCGGGGCGAACGAAATGCCCAATATATTGATATGAGGAATAAGCAGCCATGAGCATGACGTGACCATTCCCTCGGTGAGCCCAGTATCAGGGCGCTATGTGTCGGCCCTGCAACTATGGAAGCAACCTAGGATGGCGGAAAATGCTATGGACTGTGCCTTCCTTCTCTTGAGGGATGACCGAAGTCCTCGACTGTTCGAACTTGACCAGCTGGGATGTGGACGGTACCACAAAAGTGAGAGTCTCCCAGGATTGCTAACCTGGTCAAAAATGCACGTGAAAGCCGGATGTGTGACCTAAGGGTTTTCAACCCAAGGGTGCCTAACGCACACCGCAATCACATCTGAAAAAACACTCCGGATGAACGAAAAGAAGAAGAAGAAGAATACATGACAACGCAGAAAAGGTTACACATGACATGTCAAGTAAAAGAATATTATTCGATCAAGAAATAACACACCACCTATGGAAAAGTTGGCGTGTGTGAAACAACTCGTTATAACACCATTACATGTCAACAGAAACCAAAATTACTTATTGAAGACAGTGATTTAAGATAACACAGTGTTAGTTGTGCAAGTGAAATGTGCCGAAAATAATTCAAAATAAGAAATTGATAGGGCCTACTATCACTGTGAGTGACTAAGTTATGATATGGACATAAAATGTCTAAAGAACAAGCGATTAAGGAACAGGAGAATTTCTTCACAGGAGACTAAACTGTGTCAAATTTCATCGCACATTAAGTTCAACCTGCGGACAAATTGATGGTCAACATGAGACGGACACAATAAAAACCAAACAGAGAAACCACGACAGCAGACTTATGTCAACACAGGAACAACACGCGATGGACACTGTGAAACCATACACAGGGAAACCACGACAGCAGATTTATGTCAACCCAGGAACAACACGCGATGGACACTGTGAAACCATACACAGGGAAACCACGACAGCAGATTTATGTCAACCCAGGAACAACACGCGATGGACACTGTGAAACCATACACAGGGAAACCACGACAGCAGATTTATGTCAACACAGGAACAACACGCGATGGACACTGTGAAACCATACACAGGGAAACCACGACAGCAGATTTATGTCAACCCAGGAACAACACGCGATGGACACTGTGAAACCATACACAGGGAAACCACGACAGCAGATTTATGTCAACCCAGGAACAACACGCGATGGACACTGTGAAACCATACACAGGGAAACCACGACAGCAGATTTATGTCAACCCAGGAACAACACGCGATGGACACTGTGAAACCATACACAGGGAAACCACGACAGCAGATTTATGTCAACACAGGAACAACACGCGATGGACACTGTGAAACCATACACAGGGAAACCACGACAGCAGATTTATGTCAACCCAGGAACAACACGCGATGGACACTGTGAAACCATACACAGGGAAACCACGACAGCAGATTTATGTCAACACAGGAACAACACGCGATGGACACTATGAAACCATACACAGGGAAACCACGACAGCAGATTTATGTCAACCCAGGAACAACACGCGATGGACACTGTGAAACCATACACAGGGAAACCACGACAGCAGATTTATGTCAACTCAGGAACAACACGCGATGGACACTATGAAACCATACACAGGGAAACCACGACAGCAGGCTTATGTCAACCCAGGAACAACACGCGATGGACACTGTGAAACCATACACAGGGAAACCACGACAGCAGATTTATGTCAACCCAGGAACAACACGCGATGGACACTGTGAAACCATACACAGGGAAACCACGACAGCAGATTTATGTCAACTCAGGAACAACACGCGATGGACACTATGAAACCATACACAGGGAAACCACGACAGCAGATTTATGTCAACACAGGAACAACACGCGATGGACACTGTGAAACCATACACAGGGAAACCACGACAGCAGATTTATGTCAACACAGGAACAACACGCGATGGACACTGTGAAACCATACACAGGGAAACCACGACAGCAGATTTATGTCAACACAGGAACAACACGCGATGGACACTGTGAAACCATACACAGGGAAACCACGACAGCAGATTTATGTCAACACAGGAACAACACGCGATGGACACTGTGAAACCATACACAGGGAAACCACGACAGCAGATTTATGTCAACACAGGAACAACACGCGATGGACACTGTGAAACCGCAGCAAACCACCTATTTCAACATGACAGCGATTGACAAGTCAACACAGAAACAATTTCAGCTTAGGAACAGACATTATGTGATTGGTAGAACTGTGAAAATAAATAACACGGCGAAACATTTGAGTAAATTAGAAATAAAACATGTGTTTACGGAAAATTGGATAGTGATTACAATATATTGTGTTAAAGAACTATAGTATAGTAAATATTATAGCAATGTAAACATTGATAGGAAGTGCGAATATTGGAAATACAGCGGTAAACTATAAGGTTACTATGCATTTACATGGACATTTTAAAAGAGTGTGATATATTATTAGTGACGCTTTAGTTCAGAAAAGTCGCGAGAGTTACAAAATAGTGACAGTGTGTAATTAGGAAGTGTGTGTATAAATTGAGTAGATGTTATGTGTGACGATTCCATTACGGCGTGGTAACAATAAAGTGGCGTATAACAGTATAATTTCACAACAGTACAAGTTGCATACGGAAATGTGAACAATATTGACAAACATATTTAGTTTAATCAGGGTTGGCTGGTGGGGGGAAGGAGGCACCTTACTTCTCCTTTGATAGGGGATATCCCTACTGAGCCACCCAAATAATTAGCATGTGTATATTAAAGCATATGTTGTATTCGCTAATGTAACACACACACACGCACGCACGCACGCACGCACGCAAGCACGCACACACACACACACACACACACACACACACACACACACACACACCTTGTAAATACATAGTTTTGTACAAAATAAAAGCTTTAAAACAGAATAAAATATTCAGCACTTTAGATAGTTTCTCGTCATTTTGGCTAAAATCAACGCATAGAAAGGCACACAGTGGGACTTGACCAAGAGGCCTTACAAATAACATGATGTATCTGTTCTTGCACCATCGTGTGCCATGTCGATAAGCTTGGGCGGTCATGTTTCGCCATCTCACAAGATCACCAGAATCGTGTTTCTGTGTTCTTCTCTGAGATCATCTCTCTAAAATGCCATCTGATGTTAAGATTCTCCCAAGGTTAGGCACAGTTGTTCCGGATATCAGTGTGCCGTCAAAATGGAATGGTTTCATTTAGACCAGTGGTTCTCAACCATTTTAGACCAATGCACACCTTCACCATATGTTCAGAATGTCATTTCTTCCCCCTTTCGTATTTCTTCAATATAAATGCCCCCTCCCTTACATAATATACGTAAAAATGGAAGCTAAATGTAATAACACATACTAGAACAAGTCTAGACGCCTACATAAAACATGATTTACGTGTCTACTTACGTTATAAAACGAATTTCAGAAGGGCAAGAAGTACAGAACCGTAAAGTATGGAGGGAAAGACAATATCAAGTAATTGCTTCTTATATTAACTCTACCTTGAAATAATCTTAATCCCCCCACCTCCCCCACCCCAAGGAAATCCTAATATCCCCCACCCCTGGAGGGGGGGGGGGAGGGAAGATGAATTCGCCACCGGTTGAAAACCACTGATTTAGACATTCTAGTTCCTGCGTCATCATCTGTTTCTGTTCGCTTTGTTAGGGGGTGGGGGGGGGGGGGGGTAACAGAAAAGTTAACGGACAAGATGATCGACTCAGTTACAGAGGTTTTATCCTGTAAAGCTCTCTCTCTCTCTCTCTCTCTCTCTCTCTCTCTCTCTCTCTCTCTCTCTCTCTCTCTCTCTCTCTCTCTCTGTCTATCTGTCTGTCTGTCTCTATTCTAATCTCCAGCACAAACTGCACACGGGGACGTACTGAAGGAGTCTGAAAACAAACCCACGACCTTTGAGGCAGGCGGCCAAGAAGGACGTTTCATTGAAATTCATTTGGCGCACTTTCTACAGCATGAGCTGGTCTCTACAGGTTGGTGGGCAGCACAGCCAGACTTGTGTTTGCAATGGGCTCATAGAGTATGCTTCAACGCAGAAAGTAGAAAATGGCATATTCCGGAATGGGTGGCTAATATCCCATACCAGGATGGAGATTGCGAGCATGTCATGGATTGTCCACCCGGGACCTGGAGCTGGGCGAAGCAATGAACAGGCGTTCAGATTAGCCACTGCTGCCACCGTTGGACAGAGATCTATTTATAATAAAGTTTAAGTGGTGAAGGCTCTCGGGGATCGGGTGGAAAGTGCAGTTGAACAAATAGTGTCCATATATGGGAAGACTGACTCCGAAGGAAGTGAGTAGAAGGTGTGGACGATACTTAAAGCGTCAAGAAAACCCTAAACTGGTCTAGGCTAGGATGGAAGCTCTGACAGGTGGACGGTTATAGCATAGCTTTGCTAATCCGGCAGCTTCTGCAGCTTGTTTTGTTCCAGACGTATTACTGCTAACTTTCCTTTGGAATAAACTAGGCAAGCCGAGAGAGGAATCGCGCTGCATCAGTTTTCACACAGTGTATTATATATCTTTCCTTTAAAACACATGTCACATCAATGTCACTAAAACAATACTTGCACTCGATTTCTATCTTGTATATCTGTCACTCGAACAATCACTGACGTCGACATTCGTCCACCAATTCACAAATGTGGCGGCTAGATGGACTTCTGCCATGTGCCATTCTCCGTCCGACCTCGGACGCGGTCCAGACGTGAATGATCTCTCACGGACCTGTAGTCCGTGATTGACCTTCGCTCAGCTTACTTCCGGCCGTGGTTCACCATCCACTCGATCTTCACGTCTGTCACTGAAATGTGCAAGACTCTAGGTCACCTGCACTGAGTGGTACTTTGCTCCACGCCAACTCCATGGCACCCCCGACCAAACCAACCAGGCATACTACTTGGGGGAGGGGGGATGCAGCAAATGCGTCTGATCCTAGCCAAAGGACGGAGAAGAATCATCCCGGCCTCCGACCAGACCAAGTGTACTACTGAAAGCCAGCATTTTTTTTCTTTAAACATTTATTATATACAAAAACAGTGTCTGTTTACAATTGCGAGTACAGCATTGATAGTCTTGGCGTGGTATAAGTACATACATATTATTGAGTATAATAGGCCTTTAACAAGCCTGTCAAAAATTGTCGATTCGGAAAAAATCATCAATTGCAACTTAAATGAGGAAACATTAAATGAATTATCCAGGAAAGATACAAAACTGTGTTATAAAATTCTCAGGCATGTAAAATAAAGCTATAACTTTTATAAAAGCTTAAAAGACAACTTACAATAATTATATTATTATTTATAATGGATATAAGTGTTAAAATTTCTGCAAAGTTTTATAATCATTAAGACAAATACTATAATTTTAAAATAAATAATACAATAGTTAACATTTAGTAATGTCCCTTGAAATAAAGGTTATACTGTTATGTCCCTTACCACTATTTCTTCTTCTTCTTCTTCTTCTTCTTCTTCTTCTTATTATTATTATTATTATTATTATTATTATTATTATTATTATTATGATTATTATTATTATGATTATTATTATTATTATGATTATTATTATTATTATTCCTCTTCCACTTCTTCTTCTTCTTCTTCTTCTTCTTCTTCTTCTTCTTCTTCTTCTTCTTCTTCTTCTTCTTCTTCTTCTTCTTCTGTTTCTTCTTCTTCTTCTTCTTCTTCTTCTTCTTCTTCTTCTTCTTCTTCTTCTTCTTATTATTATTATTATTATTATTATTATTATTCCTCTTCCACTTCTTCTTCTTCTTCTTCTTCTTCTTCTTCTTCTTCTTCTTCTTCTTCTTCTTCTTCTTCTTCTTCTTCTTCTTCAGCATTCCGAGCCATTGAGGTTCTTTGCTGCAGATACAAGCCGTCTCCATTCGTCTCTCTGGTTGACTTTCTTTTGCCAGTCACTGATTCCAAGTGCTTGTAGGTCTGTACATGTATTATCTCTCCACCGTCTTCTTGGTCCACCTCGGGGTCTACGGTCATTCATTTCCTGAGTGTAAGCGAGTTTTGTTTCCCTATTATCTTCCATTATTTCTATATGCCCTAGCCATTGCAGTCTATTAGCCTTCATGATACCAGTGATTAGCGGGGACCTAAACAGTTCATAAATGTCCTTGCTTCTTCTTTTCCACTCTCCACTTTGTGTATCTCAAAGGTTTGTAACAAGGCTTCGTCTCCTTTAGTTGTACTCCAGGTTTCAGAGCAGTACAGCACTATTGGTCTGATCAGTGTTTTGTATATTGTTATCTTCGTGTTACGAGATAGCGCATTTGATTTTAGCAGATGTTGTAGTGCATTGTATATCTTATTTCCAGAGTTGATTCTAGCTTGTATCATCATCATCATTATCATCCTCATCATCATCATCATCTTCCACGTCTGCCGTCAAGCGACGTGGGGAGGAATAATTTGCGTTCCAGGGCCCGGTAGGCGGCACTGGATAGTGTCATTCCGTGTGGTTGTACAATGTCTTTGATGTTGCCAATCCATTTTCTTCTTGGACGTCCTCGTGGTCTCGTCGCGGATGATCTTTGATGTAAGGCCAGTGATGGTAGTTGACGGTGGTGCATTCTAACGACATGGCCAAACCACTTGATCTTCTGTCTTTCAATAAATGTGGAACCAGGTGTTGATCCCACAGTATGTCTGATAATAGCATTTATTACTTGGTCCGGATTGTTAAGTTGGCAGCTCTCCTCAGGCATCTCATTTCGCAGGTGTTGATTTTGCGAAGATGTAATTTGGATAAAGTCCAGGTTTGAGATTTGTAGCATAGGGTTGGTGTGAATATGCTGTTTATTATCTGTCGTTTTGCGGACATGGGTATATTTGGATGTTTCAGCAAGGGTGATAGTTAATATGTAAGTGCACTAGCTTTTTGACATTTGATTTCGATTTCTCTGTCCAATCTGCCATCTTCCGTGACCATACTTCCAAGATATTTGAATTCTTTAACTTGTTTCAGAGTTGTGCTATTTATCTGTATACTTAGTGGGCCCGTCGCATTACTTCGGTTTTGGCTGTAATTATACTTATATTGTATCTCCTGCATGTTGAACTCAGATTATTAATATGATTTTGCAGTCTGCCCTCGTCGCTATAAAACAGGCACTGGTCGTCTGAAAATAGAAGTTCATTTATTTCCTGTGGATCAGTTGTTTCATCTGGAGTAAAGAGTTCTAAATTTTCTGAATCTGTTCTGTCGAGACTTGCTTCTTTGGAAATTCTGTCCATGTAGATATTAAATAGCAGGGGAGAGAGCACACATCCCTGCCTCACTCCTGTATTGACTGTGAACATATCTGATATACCTTCTGTGTTCTTACTGCACTTCGGCTCGCGTGGTACATGGCTATGATATTTTCTAGCAGTTGCCCTTGTATCCCATAGTCTTCAAGGGTGGTCCATAATTTGTATCTGTCTACTCTATCGAAAGCCTTTTCCTGATCTACAAACACAATATTCTGCTGGTAACTATATTCGATAGTTTGTTGTTTTCACATATTTGTCTAAGTGTAAATAGTGCGTCAGTGCAACTTTTACCTTTCCAAAAATCGAATTGTGCTTTGCTTAACTGTTGTTCAACTATGGGTCTAGCTCTTTGTTCCAATAGTTTTGCATACATAACCCTATATGGCTCAGGAGTAATATACCTCTGTATGTTTCGCACTCTCTCATATTGCCTTTCTTTTTCCACATTGGTACTATTATTGCCTGTTGCCAATCATCTGGGACTTTTCTTTCTTCCCATGCTATATTAAAAAGTCGTGTTAGCCATTTAACTCACAGGCCCCCACAGGCCTGAATAGCTTCTGTGGTTATTCCATCTGGACCTGGTGATTTGTTTAAGGACTTTTCTGTATAACTGCTTTGACTTCTGCAGGTATGAAATTTGGTTCTTGCTGTCCCTGGCTTTTAGGCACAAAAGTGAGGTTTTCTATGTTATGTGTGGGGTTAAGTGGTTCTTGAAAGTATTCTGCCCACCTTGCTAGTCTTTGTTGTGGATTAATTATCGGTATACCTCGTTTGCTGTTTATGATGGTGGTTGGGTTGTAGCATGCATCTCTGTTTCTCATTGTGGTGACACGTTTATAAAATTCTCTTGGGCAGTTTTTGCTAAGGGTCGCCATCTGTTCACCGTATATTCTCCAGGATTCATCTTTAGATGCTCTAATTGTTCGTTTGGTATTACGTCGTGCTATTCTATAAGTAACATAGTCTTGTTCAGATTTAGTTGTGATCCACTTTTTGAACGCTACCTTCTTTTTGAATATGCTAACTTTAACTTCGTTGTTCCACCAGGCTGTTCTTAATCTTTTGTCCTACCCTGCTTTCTTTGTTCCACATTTATTTTCCATTGTGTCGAGCATGGCAGCCTTGAAACATGTCCATTCCTTATTTGATCTGTACTAGTATTATCCTTTCCTATATAAATTTAGTGTTGATAATGGCTTTCGCTTTGTCTGGATTGTCGTGTGACAACACTGGCCCGGATCACAGTAGCTGTCCCGACCTTTAATTCTTTTTGGGTTGTTGAATCTGTCTGGATGTACCAAGTACCTGGATGGCTTGGCCTTGTGGCATGGTCGAGACAGAAACACGGAGCTGATCCACGACTCTGGTGATCGAGTGAAATGGCAGAACATGACCGCCCACGCTTACCGGCATGGCACATGATGGATGGATGGAATCTGTCTGCTATACCCTCGTTGCCACCGGGATGGTTCACGGACGCTGACTTATTTTCCTATCACTACAGACAAACATAGAACACTCTTCAGATAGGTAGAATAAGAGTCTTTAATAAATATTCAGAGTCCACAAAACAAACGACCTTCAAGTTCTAGACAAACAGAAACAACGCTGAGTATTTGTTCGAGGATTCTGGAGTAGCGGATCATCATTCCACCAGTAGTTTGTCAGTCATCAGTATGTGAGTGATGTAGATATCGGTGACAGAATATCGTTCACCTGATCTCTCCTTTGGCTGCCTGAAACTCCTCTTGACCTGAGTATAGGCATATAAAGTTCTGTGTGCAAGGCCGCTTCTTCCACCAGACTGGAGTTGAGATCAGTTGATTGAAGGAGACTCTTCTCCTCCACGGCACATCAAACGCGGCAGCTGACTCCGGAAATAATAATCATAATAATGATGAGGGTTACTACAAGTAAGAAGAAGATGCCCGGTGTATATATCCATTTCACCTGTTATTAATACATCACAACCAGATACAGACTGACACTAGTTATGTGGTCAGTTTCCACCTTCAGACAACTTCCATAGGTCTGACTTCAGACATCTCGCCACTAGAGCTATGTAGAGCAGCCAGGTACTAGACTTCAAGGATAGCCTTTCTGAAAACAGTCTATTACCATTCGAGGGAGGATATAAGTTTCAAGACTTCCGGTAGAAATATTTCCCCTATACTGGCCAAGGGTGTTGGTCCTCGTTCCAGCTCTGCTGGTAAACCTTTCCTGAAATACTGATTATAGACAGACAAAGAAAGAAGACTGTGATCTTGGGTCTGTCGCTTTTTCGCCTCCTCTCCTCGGGCATATGAACAGTCTGGAATATATATGCACTGAACCACATTGGTTTATCTTCTCTTGGCAGCCCAAACAAGTGTAGAGTTAAGTGCAGAACATCCTGTTCCCATTATACAACAGGCAGTCTATTCATTAGATACGCCTAATAAAATTATTCCTCTTTGAGCAAAAGAGGTAATCCATTAACCAAACTAGAAGTTAGAAAGCAAACATTGTAAATGTGTGCCTCGTGTTTATGTACATGTGTCAGGCGAGTTTACTCTAATAGGTATGAGAATATCGGTACCCCTCTTCCACAACCCAAGTTAGATACAGCTGGACCAAGGTTGATATCCCTTCATAGCTTACAATTCCTCTAGGGGAGATGTGTTAGAGGTGAGGGAGGTGTGGGATGTGCAGGTGGATGACGGATGTATGTGAGGATGGGGGATGTATGTTTAGCTGGGTGGTTGGGGTGTGCGGTAGGGAGGGTATATGAGAGATGCATGTGTTGATGGGCGGGTGGGTGATGTGTGGGTGTGAGTGGTTGATAGATGAGTGCGTGAGTGGGTGGATGTGTGTGAGAGATGAGTGTATGGTTGGGGGATGAGTGTGTTTATGGGAAGATGTGTGTGAACTGCGGATGTGTGTGGGTAGGGTATACGTGGGTGGTGGGTTGTGTGTGGGTGGGAGGTGTGTGTTTTTGGGTGTTTATGGGTGGGGGATATGTGTGGACAGGTGGTGAGATGTGTTTGTGGGTGGGGATGTGTGTATAGGTGGAGGATGTGTAGTTGAGAGGTGGCGGATATTGGGTGGGTGCGTGGGTGTAGGCTGGCTGATGTGTGTGTGGGTTGTTGGGGAAAATTATGAGGGTGCATGATGTGTGTATGGATAGGTGCGGGATGTGTGGGTTGACGGGGGTATGTGTGTGTGGTTTTGTGATGTGTGTTTTGCTGGGTGGTTGCGGGTGTGTGGGTGGGTGGTGGAGAATATGTGGGTGGGTGTGTACGTGTCGGTTATGGGATGGGTGGGGGATGTATGTGTGGGTGGGGAAATGTGTGTGGGTGGGGGATCGGTGGGTGGGTGGCGGCATGTATGTTTGCCTGAGTCTGTGTGAGTGCGTGGAGGTATGTGTGGTTGGGAGGGGGTGTTGTAGGTGGGGGGTGTGTGGGTGGCTGAGGGATGTGTGGGTGGCTGCGGGGTGTGAGGGTGGATGGGGGATGTGTCTCACAACATTGCAATATGCACTGTTTATGTCTACAACTTTCATTTGACAATGTTTTTTTTCCCCCATGTGAATGTACCATGCGTAATATGCATTGTTTATGCTTACAAAATCAATTTGACAATGTTTTTTTTCCTATGTAAATGTAACATGCACATTTGATGAATGAAAGATGAGTGATCGAAAGGGCCGAATGTAAGACGTGCCTGCGTGCCCAATTTGTTACCCTTTTAAAATAAAGTTCGTTCGTTCGTTCGTTCGTTCGTTCGTTCGTTCTATCCTCCTCAGTGGTGAAATACCCGTCATGGCTCTGGTGCGCCACCTGATGATGATAATAATCTGTGTCGCCAGTGTCCTCCCCTCTTTAGGGTAGTTAAATTAAAGCTCTATGCAAAAGGAAGACACAGCAGGCTCATCACTAAACTGGTTGGCCGCTAGTTGACAGACCTCACAAGACACTCAATTAGATCAGTACAGCGGGAGAGAACAATTAACTTTTCTGTGGGAATAAATCCGCCACAGAATGTGCTATCCTAGCATCTAGAGAGCCACCACTGTCCCTCTTTATCTGGATCCCCAGAAGTCGAGATAGTTGACAGTAGACAGGACTTCATCTTGACGGTGGAATATGATTCTCAGGGTAGCTGCCTGCCCTTCAAGGGACTGGCCTTGGGTCTTCAGTATGAGGACAATAATCCCCTAACACAAGACATGACCGTTAGTCCATTGATATCAACGGTGAATGCCGTTGCTAGCATTCTCCGGAAGTGTCGTCAAATCGAATGACGCGATATTCTGGATAGACTAGAATGGATACTACGCAACAAGGGTATAGAGAGTATAGCGCGATATCTTTCTCAGGACAGTCAATTTCACCAAAGCTGGACTACAAGCGTTGCATGAACCCAAAGAAGGTCGAAGCTTGTCCTGGATACCATATAATAGACCCGCACACACTATCATACTGTACACCCATGAAAATGGGGTACCGCAGAGTGTGGATTCTGTTGCCCCATCCTGTAGTGCAATTCTATTTTGTCACATGGATGTAACAAGAAACCCACTCCATGTTTAGCTGTAGCTCGCTGGTCGACGCCACTCCATATGAGAACGTAACCTTCATGTGTTCGTTTCGTGTTCTGCCCCTTTTTCTTAGTATCTGCGATTCCTAATATTTGAATATTTGATTTTTTCATAAACTCTAAAAGAGCTGGTCGTTATATCCTAGATCAGTAACATTCCAAGTCGCGAAAATCTCTTTTCTATTTGAAGTATTTCGAAGTTTAGCAGTTGTTGTTATTAGTCGCTTGTTCAACTTGTTGTTGTTCGGCTTCGATGTGTTGTTTTCGGTGTGAATGCTGATAGAGTTGCGTTTTCTTTCAATTTCCTCCATAATTCTCAAGCAATAGTACTTGAACAAATGAATTCCCTACCGGTTTGCTGGACCTGTCGCAGCTTGTATTTCTTCCCTTTTTATGTCCCTAGCTTATATTTCTTCCCTTATTATGTTGGAGCAGTTGAAGATTGTACCCAGGTATTTGTAAGTTTCCGTTCTTTTAATGGTCATATTATCCATTTGTATGTGACCAGAATAGTGGGAATAAAATTGTATGACAGAATCACCAATGGGGAGCTTGTGGAGAGAAGTCAGCAAATCCCAGTAAACAGGAGATGAAGAAAAGATTTTGGCGCTGGATAGTACAAACACTGAGAATACAAGAGGACAATATAGCTAGACATTCTCTTGTCTGGAACCCGCAAGGCAAACGAAATAGCGAGAGAGCTTACAACACATGAAGAAGAGAATTACGGACAGAGATGAATAATATATAGAGGACATGGAGGACGCTGTAGGAGATGTGAAAAATGTGACAGCTTGATGTGGTTTCGATGAAGGCCTATGCCCCAATGAGGAATTGAGGACAGAAGATGATGAGGTAGGGATTTTGGGAAGGTAAAGATACAAACAACGGCATATACATTTTGAGAACATTAACAGAAAGGAAGATTAGAATGAACAGAGATCTATATTTGTGCTTTATTGTCTACACTAAAATATTGGGTGAAGTGAAAAATGTAGAAATAATTAGAATGGTGGACATTTTTATTGCTGGTGGTGGTAAAGATCTCAGAATAATACAAACATGTATTGGCAACAAAAGCAGCTATAAGAATTAATAACCAGTTCCACATCCCGATCTGTTCAATTTGTACAATGAAATAATAGTGATATGGATTCAAGACATGCCAGGAATATCAGTTGGTGGGCTTAATATAAATAACCTGCGCTATCTCGGTGTCATGGTTTTTACGGCTGAAAATGAAACGCGGTTACAAGAAATGATAAGATATAATTACAATAAAAAGACAAAATAAAGCGCTGGATCTGAATAACAGAAAAACAAAAGTAATTATCATTGCAAAGAAAACATGTATACCAAAATGCAACATCAAAGTGAAAGGAAGACAGTATTTAAGTATGTGGATACTTTAATAAAAGCAGATGGGAGATGTATTAAGGAAATTAAATGTCGAAGAGCGGCATGTAATGAGATTAAGCATATTCTCTGCAATTTATCTGAGTTAATTGAGATGAGGAACATAGTTCTCAAGAGCTTTATTGAGCCAGTCCTGGTGTACGGATGCGAATCGTGGCCAGTTTGCAGATCTTCTTCTTCTTATTCTTCTTCTTCTTCTTCGTCTTCTTCTTCTCCTCCTCCTCCTCCTTCTTCTTCTTCTTCTTCTTCTTCTGCTTCTTCTTCTTTAGCATTCCAAGCCACTGAGGTTCTTTATGCAGATACAAGCCGTCTCCATTCGTCTCTCTGGTTGGCCTTCTCTTGCCAGTCGCTGATTTCAAGTGCTTGTAGGTCTGTATATATATTATCTCTCCACCGTCTTCTTGGTCTACCTCGGGGTCTACGGTCATTTATTTCCTGAGTGTAAGCGAGTTTTGTTTTCCCATTATCTTCCATTCTTTCTATATGCCCCAGCCATTGCAGTCTATTAGCCTTCATGATACAAGTGATTAGCAGGGACTTAAACAGATCATAAATGTCTTTGTTGCAGATACCCAAGGAATTATGTGGGAACTACGGTGATGTTACTGGAGAGTTGTGGTCATAGACCATAACTTTAGGAAGGGAGTAGTAGAGGATGGAAACACACCACGGTGTGGCTAACGCAGTACTGGGGACCGAGTATCCACCGGAATAAGTGGACAACTCTGCAGCTGAGCAGAGCAGGGCACTCGCTTGTCCTCACAGTCGGAAATGGCTGTCAAAGGCAGAGGTAAAAGACCACCATGTGGGTGTGGAAGACAAGAGGAAACCACTACATTATCTTCACAAGATTTCATGGCAACACAAATTTCAGAGATAGTGAAAGACGTTAATGGCTGTCATAGGACATCCTCGTCCGGTAGGGACAATCATGAGCCACAGGTGACACCACACCGTCATCCAGCTACTGATAACAAAACCATAATTAAACTAAATAAATTTAGAGTAGGAACATGGAATGTTAGGACATTAAATGAACTGGGAAAGTTAAACAATGTTCTAAGAGAAATGGAAAGCATAAACATTAATATACTAGGCATAAGTGAGATGAGATGGAAGGGATCTGGCAAAATTATAACCGACAAACACATAATAATTTATTCTGTATGGGGGGGGGGGGGGGGGGAGAGATAATACACATGGAAAAGGTGTAGGAATAATATATGATGAAAAATACAACCAAATCAATTAATGGATACTGTTGTATTTCAGATAGAGTTATAATGGTAACACTCAAAGGCAAACCAATAGGTATACATATTATACAAGTATATTCACCAACAACAAGCAGTAGTGATGAAGAAATACAACACTTTTTCGACGAAATAGAAAGGGCGATAGCTCAAATTGGGTCACAAGAAATAACAATAATACTGGAAGATAAAAAACATTTACTGGAACCAAGTAGCAGCAATTAAAATGGGAAATAAAGAGGGCAGTTACGGACAGATAAAGCTAGGGGTACGACAGGGGTGTGTCTTGTCACCGGATCTCTTCTACCCTCTATAGCGAAGTAATAATGAGAGAGATCAAAGAGAAGCCAGGAATACTAATCGGAGGTTATAATATAAATAATATACGCTATGCAGATGACACGGTATTGATGGCGGATAATGCGACTTACCTACAAAAATTGTTGGACATTGTAGTAACAGAGAGTGCAAAGAAATGATTCTCCTTGAATATCAAGAAAACAGTAACAATGGTGATATTAAAGAAAATGGTGACACCAAAATGTGACATAGAAATAAAAGGGAAAATAAATTCTTAATCAAGTGGATAATTTAAAATACCTAGGGGCATTTATAACATAGATTAAGAGAAGAATGGGGCAGGCAAAATCCGCATTTCAGAAAATGAAGAGTATCTTATGCAATAAGTCACTATCAATGAATGTAAGAAAGAGGGTGATGAAATGCTATATAGAAGCAGTTTTGCTGTATGGCAGTGAATCTTGGAATGTAAATGAACAAATTAAGAAGAAATTAGATGCACGACGGAGATGTGGTTCCTGAGACGAATGTTGCGAATTCCTTGGACTGCCAGAGTAACTAACAACGATTGCATGAAAGAGACTAATGAAACTATAACACTATATACAACAATACGAAAGAGAAAAACAGCTTTCTTTGGTCATGTGAAGAGAAGAGAGACATTGGAGAACATCGTGACAACTGGAAAGATCGAGTGGAAGCGAAGTAGAGGCAGATCAAGAGAAATGATGCTGGATGGATTGAGATTGTGGAATGGAGGAATATCATCAGCAGAGCTGATCCAGAACAACGAAGACCGAGATCTGTGGAGAGCCATGAACGCCTACGCCAGCTGGCAAGGCACTTGATGATGATAACGTTGATGAGGTGTTATAGAAGAATTGTGAGGACACCGTGGACAGATAGAAAGAGTAAAAGAGATATCTTAGAAGAAGCTAACTCACAAAGAGAACTGGTTACTCACATCACAAGAAGACAGTCCATATTATTTGGGCATGTTATGGGAGAGCTGGAGTATGTTGTCATAATGGGATAGTTTGGAGAGGTGGAGAGGCAGGAGGCGAACAAGAGAGAAGATGCTTGTCAGTTTGACATCATGCCATGGAGGAATATCAGTATTAGAAATGATTGACAGGACAAGAGAGAGGGGAGGCTGTGGGAAAACATGATCAATGATCACCAACACAAGACCAGAGTGTCTATTAAAAGACAAATAATGATAAAAGGTATTTTATTTTAATAAGGGATGTAACTGACTTAATTCATACAATTCTTGTTCAGGTGAATAACGGTCTATATTCTAACGCAGTGGTTCTCAAAGTTATTTTGGCACATTCCCCTCTTCACCATATGTTCAGAACGTCACCCCCCCCTCGCATTTCCTAACTATAACAACCCCTCCCCCCCCCCCTTAACAGTATACGTAATAATGGAAGCTACATTTAATAATATTAATAAGTCCTCTAAAAAGTACTGGAGAGTTTTGGTCATAGACCATAACTTTATGAAGGGAAAATCCCAACTGCACCTCCTCGCGATAGAGAATGGGAAACACACCACGGTGTGGCTAACACCGCTCTGGGGACCGAGTATCCACAGGAATAAGTGGACAACTCTGCAGCTGAGCAGAGCAGGGCACTCACTTGTCCTTACAGTCGGAAATGGCTGTCAACGGTAGAGGTAAAAGACCACCATGTGGATGTGGAAGGCAAGGGGAAACACCACATTATCTTCCCAAGACTTCATGGCAAAACATATATCAGAGTTAGTGAACGACGTTAATGGCTGTCTTAGGACACCCTCGTCCGTTAGGGACAGTCATGAGCCACAGGTGACGCCAGACCGTCATCCAGATACCGATGGCAAAATCATAAATAAAATAAATTTAGAGTAGGAACATGGAATGTTAGGA
>OY992889.1:35696364-35821364 GCA_963921405.1 Cepaea hortensis
TTATTGCAGAAAAGTCACACACCGAGCGTGTGAGACGTAAGATGGTGCATGATGGTGGAAATGACCACGTGTTCACATGCACCCACTGTGAACGGACATTTACAGCGGGAATTGACCTTATCAGTCACATTCGCTACCGCCATAGGAAAAAGTTATTATGCATTTTTAAAGCACAAACTATCGTCTGGTTATCAACCAAGATAAGACAGAATATATGGTAATTTCAAGAGACGGAATGGCTAGAAACTCTGGCCACATACAAATAGATAATATGACCATTAAAAGAACGGAAACATACAAATACCTGGGTACGATCTTCAACTGCTCCAACATCATAAGGGAAGAAATACAAACTAGAATCAACTCTGGAAATAAGATATACTATGCACTACAACATCTACTAAAATCAAAGGCGCTATCTCGTAACACCAAAATCACAATATACAAAACACTGATCAGACCAGTTGTGCTGTATGGCTCTGAAACCTGGAGTACAACGAAAGGAGACGAAGCCTTGTTACAAACCTTTGAGAACAAAATTTTAAGACGCATCTTTGGACCCATTAGGGATGCACAAAGTGGAGAGTGGAAAAGAAGGAGTAACACAGACATTTATGATCTGTTTAAGTCCCCGCTAATCACTGGTATCATGAAGGCTAATAGACTACAATGGCTGGGGCATATAGAAAGAATGGAAGATAATAGGGAAACAAAACTCGCTTACACTCAGGAAATAAATTACCGTAGACCCCGAGGTAGACCAAGAAGGCGGTGGAGAGATAATACATGTACAGACCTACAAGCACTTGGAATCAACGACTGGCAAGAGAAGGTCCACCAGAGAGACGAATGGAGACGGATTGCATTTGCAGCAAAGAACCTCAATGGCTCGGAACGCTGAAGAAGAAGAAGAAGAAGAAGAAGAAGAAGAAGAAGAAGAAGAAGAAGAAGAAGAAGAAGAAGAAGAAGAAGAAGAAGAAGAAGAAGAAGAAGAAGAAGAAGAAGAAACTATCGCCTGTCAGGACGGCAAGGTGCCACTGTGTATGTGTGTAATTATATTATTATTATTGCTACTACCATTGGTATTACATTTCTCATTATATTTGAATGTGCAAAATGAAATATATTGTGGGGGGGGGGGGGCGGGGAAATCGTGGTCAGGTTTAAATCCTTCCCATTGTATTTGACGCTCAGACACTATTACATCTCTAAACCAATTTTCTCCACGGGGACAGGTCGTTCCAATTCCAATTCCAATTTTCAAAACATAATTTCCAAATTTGGCCTCATTCATCCTGCGTTTTTCAGCTGTGGTAATTGTTGAGGTCCGCGGTTTTTGTGGGTTCATTCACCCTAATTCTTGTCTTATGAGTCCTATCTCGGACTGATTATGTTGGTTTGTGTCTGTGACTTCAGCTGGGGCGTCGTTCGGCAGCTATCCTTTGTGCTTGTCTGCTCTTGTGGTTCTCTTTGTTGGTGCACGCTTCTGGCTCGTCTCGGTACAGTCCTTATAAGGACTTTTAATTTGGTCTTTTTTTCTCCGTTTTTGTGTAGTTTCTGTAGGAGCTTTTCGACGTTTCCGTTTTCCTCCTTGCGCCTGTTTTCACTTTCGATTTGAAAAGTAGATAATATGACCATTAAAAGAACGGAAACATACAAATACCTGGGTACAATCTTCAACTGCTCCAACATCATAAGGGAAGAAATACAAACTAGAATCAACTCTGGAAATAAGATATACTATGCACTACAACATCTACTAAAATCAAAGGCGCTATCTCGTAACACCAAAATCACAATATACAAAACACTGATCAGACCAGTTGTGCTGTATGGCTCTGAAACCTGGAGTACAACGAAAAGAGACGAAGCCTTGTTACAAACCTTTGAGAACAAAATTTTAAGACGCATCTTTGGACCCATTAGGGATACACAAAGTGGAGAGTGGAAAAGAAGAAGTAACAGAGACATTTATGATCTGTTTAAGTCCCCGCTAATCACTGGTATCATGAAGGCTAATAGACTACAATGGCTGGGGCATATAGAAAGAATGGAAGATAATAGGGAAACAAAACTCGCTTACACTCAGGAAATAAATGACCGTAGACCCCGAGGTAGACCAAAAAGGCGGTGGAGAGATAATACATGTACAGACCTACAAGCACTTGGAATCAACGACTGGCAAGAGAAGGTCCACCAGAGAGACGAATGGAGACGGATTGTATTTGCAGCAAAGAACCTCAATGGCTCGGAACGCTGAAGAAGAAGAAGAATTATACCGTCATCGCAAGTCGCAAGTATTTCTTAATATTGAGCCAATTATAATACCAAAGTGGAAACCATCTTATACTAATCGGAAATATAATGGTCAATGGGAAAAGACATTTGTGTGGCTCAAGAAATCCACTGATGGTTCTGAACAGGCATATTGCAAATTGTGCCGTTGTAATATTGTTCCAAGACTTTCAAATCTTGCAAATCATGATACAATAGAAAAACACAAGCGGAGCTCGCCATCTTCTTCACAAATATCACTTTTAGTGATGAAAATAAGCAAGAAAATTGATGATAAAGTCAAATTAGCAGAGGTACAAATTGCTGTTAGCATGGCCTGCCATAGTGCCATACGAACCATCGATCACTTAGGTGAAATAATGGTAGCCCATGGACGTGGCAACACTCTTGGTCAGATAAAATTACATCGAACAAAGTGCATATCACTAATAATAAATGTTATTTCACCATCTTTAAGATCTGATTTAATTCTAGATCTGCAATTCACGAAGTATAAATAATCATTGATGAGTCCACTGATGTCTCGACCCAAATGTATTTGTGCATTTTAGTTAGATACCTCAGCGATAAAAGAAATGAAATTACTACTAGTTTTCTAGGTTTGATTCCAGTTCAGGAGGCTACAGGGGAGAATATATTTAATTTTATTAACAATGACATTGAAAAATGTAATCAAACATTAAACAATTGCATTGGTTTTGCATCAGATGGTGCTTCCAGTATGGTTGGATGCAACAATTCAGTTTGGTCCAGAATGACAGATGTATCTCCTTCATGTGTCAAAACTACCTTCAAACATTGGATTTTTGCTGACAGAAATACCAAACTGGTTTAGACATAGCAATCTAAGATGAGAAGCATTTAAAGATTTATTCAAAATTATGAACTCATTGACAGAATTTCAGCAAGCTAGAACTGCATAAATTCCTTTTGAGAAAATTTCTTCTACTCACTGGCTTGTCCGGAGAAAAGTAATGTTCAACATTCTAATGAATTGGGAAGAACTCAAGGCTTTGTTTTTAATTTCTGCTGAATTACAAGTAGCAGATTATGACACTAAATTTGTCACGACTTATAAAGGAAATGCTTGTAGATCAAAGAAACTAACTTTATTTTCATTTTACAACTCATATTGTGCAGGAATTCGAAAGGTTAAATAGCCTTTTTCAGAAAAGTAAGGCAGATCCTCACGAATTACATGAAAAAATATTTTTGCATTATAAGAGTCTTTATGGGTAATGTTTGGATTTTTCTTGGCTTTTTTATTTCACGATTTGGCTTTTTTTTTATCATAGTGATCTGGCAACCCTGATCGTTGTCAGAAGTCGGGGTGCCCCACCGGCTAGATGAATGTATTATTCACTGGCGAGCAACCCCAGATAGTCAGAAACTGACTAGGGACAAAATCTATATGGCTGAACTACAGATTAAGCCCTTGAATATCCAACGTACAGTTCCTAGTGGCTCGTTACAAAATTGAAATGAACTGTGCTGAATATTCGCCAAGGATGGGAAGAAGAAGGTTAGCTAGAATAGATTTTTACGTCTGAATTAAAGTGTAAAGACAACTATTCCAGTACAGGTTTTTCTTCCTGACTGCTCCCTTCCTTGGTGTGTAAGTGAACCCCCACCAATGTACACACACAACACGTATGCACAATTGGAATTAAAATATAACGACAGAACTATGAGTTACAATACTACAACATTTATTTGCTAATCATAACAATAGACATCGGATGATTGTCAATATGAGGATGATAAAATCATATAACATATTGTGATGAGAAACATTACGTAACTTTACTTGTTACTTCATCTATCTGGAACTGAGGTCCAGATCCCCACTCTCCAGTAGACTCAACAAAAGAAAAACAGCTTGCCGGTAGTCTGGCGATCCTGCCAGTCCTGACACTCCTAGTCAGTAGTCTCTAGTCTTGAGATCTATAACATAGGGCTCCTTGTGAGAGCTTGAAAGAAAGTCAAGAATGTGTTATATCAGTTCTACATCAGCGCAATCCTAATTAAAACATATCATAACACAAACATATACAATGACCAGTCTGGCCAAGTTTATCTTTCAGCTCGACTGCGTTCACCATCCTCCTTCTCCCTACTGTCTTCTGTGACGGGCTTTTCAATTGTCTCACACGCCTGTAATGATTACATTTCTGCCGCCCCATGTCCATGTCGCTAATACAGAAATTCTGTGTCGTACAACCGCTCCGTTCAAAGTTAGGTTAGCAGCTCACAGGGTCGGTAATGGTATTATAATAATGCCTGATCATCCGGGCTTACAAGCCGTGACCAGTAGCTGTGCCAGGTTTCCATGCATTACCCTCCACCATATGATGAAAAAGGTTTAGCACCATATACCCTATACCAATTGTGGGTAATGTCTGTACCATTACACCTCTGCTTCCAACACAATCGTTGGCCAATGTGTCAATGCGCAGACAATAGCATAACACTTCATATTGGTAGGTTTGCATATGACAAATCAATATATCAAACATCCAATACACATAAACATATTGATTAAACTAGACATATTATGATACTTTAACATCATAGCATAATGCACTAGTTAGTTACTGCTGTTGTAAGAATTAAAGAAATAGTCAGTCGACTATATTCTGTACAACAAATGCACACACCAAAAAGGCAACTAGGATAGTGTACAAAGAAATGACAAGCATCTACCAAGACACCTAAAAGTATACTTAGACAAGATCTGTCTTACATAAGGTTCTACTTCTCAGAAGAGTAACACTTTAAAGCAATATGATATTGAACACCTAACTTAGAAAGAATACTCAAGTAACCTGAAGCAATGATAATTCTGGAAGTAACCTAGGTCAGATATAGACTGAGAGTCATTACATCCATCTAAAACTCGACTAGTTACTAAGAATTAATTATCCTAGTTAAATCTAGCAACCTAAGAATCATACAAAACGAGCTGGTTGTCTCACCTGTTCTGAAGTCAGACTTAATCTAACATAAAACAGGCCAGGGACCCTTATTTAAGCTGAGTCTAGCAGACAGTGTCTGAGACACTATTATCTCTTTGGCATTCCCGTCATAAATTCTTCTTATCTCCTCCTGACAGTAACTGCAATTAACTCCAAGTCTGTCCAGTCATAAAAATTCTTTTAACCACTAACCCTCACCATAGTGTCACACCTGGATGGTTTTGCGTTGCCAGCCCCAGATCAGTTTCACAGTCTTATCAGTGATTTCACACCTACCTGGGTCTGCCAGTCAGAGTGGATGGGGCTTGTTTATAGCCCTGGGGCTATTATCTCCATCTGGCGTTAATTGCCTTTATTCAACCACTGGCCCAGTTCATTGTTGATTCTACCAGGGTCTACTTGGACGAGAAGGTACCAATGTGTCTGTGTGGTGTCATAGCCCGTCTGGGTCATCAGTTTTCCAAGGTGTAGACTAATTTAAATTATCTAGTTGTGTCCATCTCAAGTATCCCATTTTACTTGCCATCTGCAAGCTTACGTCATGGCTAGAGGCTTTTTGTGAATAATCTTACCTCACGACTAGATAACCTTGGAGTAGCGTGATTAATTCATTCTTTCTCAATTTGGCCTCTCAAATTTGGAGACCGAGAAAAATATTCCGGGATGTTAAGGCGGCATTCCACGACAATCGTGCGTCCACGTGGGTCACAAGTCAAAAAGCCTGTTACGGGGGGAAATGTCACGTTGCAAGTCCAACAACAAGAAACACGCGGTATCCAAGATGTGCAGCGTGGGAGCCGACAAGACCGTGAAGAAGATGAACGTGGAGAACACGCCTGCTAGATGCAACAAAGAACCCGAAACTACAGCTATTTCTGAAGCTACCACGAGGGAGAAGATCGACAGCCCACCACAGAAAAGAGCCAAACTTACTGAAGAGCAGAGAGAGGAGAAAGACACCAGAGTCGGAAACATCGACTCACCGACAATCAAGTGAGTTAGCAAGCGTATCCTAGTGGAGCTATCAGACGAAGAAATCCTGAAGCAGCTACGAGAAGGGAATCTCCAAATCCGATTCTTTAAGTCGGAGCGGCTCCTCACTTATTCCAAGATTCCCACAACCTTGGCGGTGGTGACGACAGAGGGCAGCGAGATGCCGATCACAGTATCCATCAACAAGAGAATGCAGCATGCCATGTAGTGTTGGGGGCAAGGGACAGTGATTAGAATAAGATTCGAAAATTATGGCAAACGGAATAAGAAGAGTTAACCAAGAAGCGACATAATATGCAAGTTGCTAGATGACGTCATGGCGTACTACGTCACTAAAGTTAGTTAGGTTTTGGGAGGATCATGGAGCGATCGCATGAATAACAAAACTGAAATATGAACGCAAATATCCAGCAGAAAGACATAGCGAAAATGCCATCTAATAAGCTAAGAAGATAAAGGAACAGAGGCATAGTCTGCATTACCGGGAACGATAGGAAGATGAAGATTTAATACCGAGAAAGTGAGGAAAACATACTGCATCAGAACTTGCCGGTCGTTCGCCAAATAGAGGTCATGGCGTCAACTCACACATAGCTAGGCGTAAGTAATATTGTTAGAAGCATGGGCGTAATGTAGTTTACAGAACGATGGACCGTATATGGATGTGAAGCTTGGACAATGAGCAGTCAAGCTGAAAAACATCTGATGGCTGTAGAAATGTGGTTTCTGAGGAAAATGCAAAGAATACCATGGACAGCCAGAAAGACAAATGAACAGGTCCTTCAAGAAACAAACGAAGATCGTAAACTGATTAGAGACATTAGACGCAGACAGTCAAAATTTTTTGGGCATGTTATGAGAGGAAATGAATTGGAGAACTTGGTGACAACTGGTAAGATCGAAGGGAACAGACCAAGAGGAAGACCTAGAAGCAAATACCTGGATGGCTTGGCCTCGTGGCATGGTCGAGACAGAAACACAGAGCTGATCCACGACTCTGGTGATCGAGTGAGATGGCAAAACATGACCGCCCACTCTTACCGGCATGGCACATGATGGATGGATGGACCGTATGAAATTTTTTACTCCCTAGCACTCTCTATACTGTTGTTGTACATGTCTGCTAGTTTCTCTAGCTCGTTGTCGGTACACCTGTTGATGTCGTCGTATCGTATGCCATTGTGACATGTTAGATTGATGACAGAGGACCTAGTTAGTAGTGTTCTCTGGAAATATATCTTGAATAATAAATAACAAGATAAAGGATATGATTTAGCACGTTTTGTCTAGAGGTCACTCAAATGAGCTAATCATTCCCGCAATAGCCTTTTTGGAGAACCACTTTTCTTTGGCTCAAACCCCCACTGTGAGACTACTATGTATCTGCACAGAAATTTATAAAAGAAGTAAAAGGTTCCCTCAAGACCAAAAGGAGATCTGGACTCTTCGCCCCTGTACAACTGAGGATCCATCTCTCTCATTATGTTGCCAGTGCGCTATTCGTCCGTCACATTAGATCTTCTTTTCTTTATTTTGTCATTGTGACCTATATCAGTTTTCCCAATTTGACTTTTGGGCTGTAGGACTAAATTTTTGTAGGCAAACTCAACAATAACTGTACATTACATCTGTTGGACAAGACATCTACATGACAGTTTCTTGACAAAAGTGGGACATACATTCACAAGGAATTGTGTACACCAGCCATTGTACAAGACTTACATCATAAGAGATACTTGACAACATCTATACAAGACTTTTCACAATATGTATAATCAACCACAGCACTTAAGACAGTCACCCGAGACAACACTTGACAGCAACTGTACAAGAAATTCACTGGGGACATGTACTTAAAACACTGGTTCAATAATACTGTTTATTGAGCTGATGGTGGGTCCAGTGATGATCATTGTTCCATCTCCTGGCATGTCAACACTTCAATCATTACATAGAAATGCAAAAAATTATGTCACACATGCATGTAGAGAAACATGATACCACACTCGGATCCCTCCTCCAACCAATAACCAAACTCTCCTCCTCCTCCTCTCCTCTCTAATCTCCACTACACCATTGACTTTTATCCTTTCTTCTACTGTTAATGAGGGAAAACCAAGATAAGCCATAACCTGGGGCAAGCATAGGGACATTCTGCTCCACTGGTCTGTTTAATCCTTTTAGCACCTATGATGGGTGTTGGACAAGCTCAGGTTGCAGTTCTCCCCATGATGATTTTCCCAGTCAGACTAATTATCCCCTACTGTCACAGTTTTTAAGAAAAGTTACAGCCCTGTCTTTCACCGGTGAGTTGACTGTTTATGAAGTTGAGACTTAGGGCTTTGTTCTACTTTTCCTGTAGAGGAAGATCTAAGATACAAATATGTCCCAGTCTTCTTTCTCCTCAGTCTATCTCACTTACTCTGACTGTTCATGAAGTTGACACTTAGGACTTTGTTCCACTTTTCCTGTAGAGGAAGATCTAAGATACAAATATGTCCCAGCATTCTTCCTTCTCAGTCTATCTCAAGTCTTCATACTGAAACACTGTGTGAGCACCAGGCTGGAGATTAACTAAGATAAGTCCTAGCTAAACAATCCATTGTCCCAGTCATTTCACCAGACGTCCCGAATGAGGTTAACCACCATAGACTTGTTTAGTTCTCAGATGTCATTGATAATTATGATCACTGAAGTCTTCAGAACCATTTTTCTCCCTTATTTATATCCAGCTGTTTGAGAGCTGAGCTGAAAGTTTCTAAGAAATTCCCATATTGTGGGTTCTAGAAGATTTCACTTATAGAGAGTTGGTTCTGGATTCTGGGACTACTGGTTAGTTTTCCCAGATGATATATGGATGCCTCTCCACCATCCTGTTTGTTCTCTGTTGATATACAAAATGGCACAACATCTCTTTACATGTGTTAAAAGATAATGTTATCATACATCAACATACACAGATTGGAGATGGGGAGGTTCAGGTAGGGTGTTGACCAAACACACCTCTCCTAGTTTATGATGTAGTGAATTTCACTGTGATGTACTGTGGTAATCACAAGACCATATGCTGAGACAGGGTAGCTTAACACAATTACAAGCATTTATGTGGTCTAAGTTCCACCATGTTTGAACCACAGTAGACCTGGGTACCAGGAGGACCAGACACAGTACAGCAAGCATTGTGACATAGCAACATGGGACAGGCATTGTGAAGGGAAATGGAAAATAGGCATTTACAACTGCAATCTGCATTATGTATTAACTAATGGCATTTACCAAATTAGCAGCCCAAACATCACTTCCAATGACTGTCATGTTGGTGCATGAATGTCCTATTCCATATACACTTACACAGCAATGCCAGACCTCACCCCTTTTCTCAGACAGACTTGACTCACAGGTACATCATCTTCATCATCATGTGCTCTTTCCCCACTGAGTAATGTTCATGTCTACTACAGTCGGTAACAGAAGCTCAATTGCCCAAGCAATTGTTCACATATGCACCAAGCGCATATGGTAAAAACATGTTTAGTCCTTGTAAATTTGCATGAGCCAACTAATATTCAGCCAACTAAGACACAGGTTCACACACCTATGGTCCTTCTAGGAACTAGTTTATATGAACCAACCAACAATAGAGGTACCAGTGTAATACTTCAAAGAGAAATTATATTAATTCTCTTGAGCTTATAGTTATAGCAACCAGGTATCACATGAACTTAGCAATTCTGGCGTGCCATCACCGTCCTGTTTACATATGGATATTTGAAGCATCTTTCTTTCTACTAATGTGAGAGGCTACTTATCAAAGCACCAGCTCATTCACTCCAACAGTCTCAGCTTTTTACAAAGGAACTTATACATGTTTACATCACCCATTCCAATTCAGACTGCCATATGTTAACTCGCGAGAGCAAAGGCACAGTTGATTTAAGAATGAGTCATCCTAGGCATGAAGAATGCACAAGGGGTTTGGGTTTGCGAATTTGCATGAGTGTACTATACATTCATCAAGCATACGCAACCAGTCACAACAAGGGATTGATATGCACTTGGAGTATACAGCGTGAAAGACATGTCAAGGTTGAAGAAGCGGTATCCAGAATACTAGCGCACAGAAGTTCTGTTTTCACTTTTCACTCACAAAATACTCTTATATTCTTCTCTTTCATTCACTAGGCACAACTACAACAGTAAAGTATGTTTTAAAGTGGTACCTGTTGTCCAGAGAACAATATATTACTGAATCTTTAAGGGAATTCTTGTCATCACATCACAAAATAGCTACCGCTCCGGATGGAATCTTGGCTCGAACTGCCAATTTTCAAATGTGGCCTAGCAAACAGCGTGGGCTCATTACTTATTAGCCAATGAAAAGACAAGCGCATACCGCTGTCCTCCCCCAACTCGTTCTGGAACATTCGATCTAAGAATAGCCCTTCTATCTGGGATGGTCCCCGTTCAGTATTAAAGTATTTTTATGAATGTGTCGGGCTGGGAATGGGGGATTCTGATCCATCATGCTACATGGCCCCTCTCTTAAATCTTTCATAGGTATGACAGATGATCTCAGAAATCCACAGTTCCCAGATCCCTCAGGTGGTTTTGTCAATTACTTCCTGTCTCCCTTTACCCTACTAGAGTAGTACATTTTGGAACTAAGCGATTTTTCTCCTAAAAAAAAAAAAATCTGCCCCAACATTGCATCTGTTGATGAATTTGGTGGCAAACGCAAAGACCATGAAGTTAGCCCTGCATTCAGTTCCTTTAAGTCACTGGGAGCATCAGGAGTCCTGACTCCACTCATCTGTGAACTGCCCTTCTATTTACCTCTGACAGTGTTCCATCACCGACATCCTTGCTATATTTCCTGTTGTGATAAATGATCTCTCTGAGTCACACCATTTCGTAATGTATGAATGGTCCACAGAGATTCATTATGTGAAGTAATGGCTTTGCAATTAAGCCAACTTCCAGATGAGGTTTAGAGAGAATGGTTGCATTCCATGTATCTCTACCTTTCATCTTCATCAGAACTTCATCCTTCCCTCCGCCACAGGAGAATGATAATCCTGTGAGAGTGTATTTAACTGAACACTTTCTCCAACAGTAATCTTGGCATTTGGAACTGGGTTAAAATGTTTGATCATCACCGGAGCAAAGACAATCACTTCCGGGTGAACTGTATAGCAGCCGCTGCAGAACTTGAGACTAAAATCTACTATTGCAGATTTGGTTAGCGTTGGACACAGGGTCTACCTTTCCAATAAGCCTCTTATGTTTGCAGATGGTAGCAATTTCCCATTATATTTCCTTTGACCCATTTCTGTAGTCCTACCATAGATTTAGAGGTGCACTTATTGGCTGAGATTTCCTCATTCCGTTAGGCCTCTATTTTGATTTGTTGTGAGAAGTGACAGCATTTTCTCTCCTTAGTTGCTCTATTTTCTAACGTAGCAACTGAATTTGTAGATGCAGCCAGATTGTGACATCTACTACTACTAATATAGAATTCCAGGTGGAATTTCCAACTAGTTGTCTTCAGCCATGCTTGAGCTAAATGCTGTTGAGTGGCTGGAGTATCCGTTCTTTCTCTCCCACATGAGTAAAACGTTTACTATTGGCGAATTGGGCGAATCCTCTCAGCCATAGAGAAGTTCGTCCATTATCACAGCCACCTTTGAGGGGTGTGATTATGTGGGTATAGCTTCATAGATCCCAATATTGACTGGAATTTTGGAAGCCATTTTCACTGACTTTGAGGACAGGACTGGCCAGGTCTTGTGAATATACCTCGCATCTCAGTAATAATATAAGATTCCACTGCTCAATGCATGGTTCTTATTATATAAAGAGTCGACTGCTGAAGTGCAGGGATCTTTATCTTGAAAGGAGTCAGCTGTTTGAAACTGATCTTTCGTTAGTCCACTTTCGCAGACATTGTGTATAGAATGTCAACTGCTGGAGTTGCAGTGATCTCTACCATATAAGAGTTAACTGTTTAAGAACAGTAATCCTTATTAGTCCATTCCATCACAGACTTTGCTCTTGTCTAGAACCGAGCTACATTCCTACCATTTTTCCAGGCAGAACGGTCTTCCCAATTGAGAATGAAAAAGGGGAATGACATCAGTTGTACTCACTTTGTCCGCCCTTTAGTCTCCACCTTTTCAGGCAGAAACGCTTTCTCAACTGAGGATGAATTGACGTCCGACGTCGGAGACGGATCCTGTTTTATCTCTTCATGAAATTTTTCAGGTTGTCCACGTTATGCTCCTAGTCGTATGATACGCCAATGCCATCAGGTTGGTTATCCATCGTTTCCCAGACACATACTTTGCGTACGCTCTCCACTTCCATATGAATGGCTAGGGGTCCAGTTATTTTGATGGCCTTCATGGAGATTCAATGAGTTAACTCCTGGCGACGTGGATCCTAGTACACCAGAGAGATTACACCATCGAACAATAGACTAATGTCTTATAGACACCAGACTGTGGTCGGTTTTATATGACCGCCCATGACATCAGGTAGAATCCTCCCTTCATCTCGTCCATTACGTATCAAGTACGCTTAATAATACCACTACTTCAGGAATGGCGAGTGACTGAGTTGATAAGGATGTTTCTCCTGGAGATTTCAATTGCGCTCACTTTCTCAGCAGTGTAACAGTGAGGGAATTAGGTTAGGAGTAAAGAGTTAAGGAATGCTGCGCATTCCTTGACTAGGGGGAAAACCATAGTGAACGTGTGTGCACGAATGAAGAAGGGTATCTAGGAAAACACACACGTCACTTGGGGCCAGCGAGAAGACATGTCAACACCGGGCAGGGAGTCTACCATCATGTGTGCTGTAGTATAACGATTCGGCCAATAAAGTATGTTTATAACAACGCGGAGACTTGGGTCCTATACGATCACGTGCTTAACCTGTCTTGACCACACTATGACAGCAGGTTGATTTGGTGCCGTGAAAGTCTGAAACATGGGAGGTCGCGGAGAGAGTACCGCTATGGAAAATTGTTGTGTCTGGGCGTCTGGAGAAGGAAGTTTGTAAATATTGAGAAACGCAACAGATGAAAGCCGCCTGTTGATAGTTGTTGTATACCTGTTTAACAAGGAGATCCATTTTCAAGGACAGCGCTCAAAAAGGTTTGATTGATAAACTTATTTTTTTGAAAGACTGATGTTATTACATATTTAATCCTATAAATTAACTGGAGAATTGACCAACGCTAATTGTATAATTGATCAAGTAATGCCGTTCTGCATCAAAAATCAGTACAAATTATGAATTTTAACCCGTGGGACTGTTGAAGGTGAAGTCAAGGTTATGGTGCAAATTTCATAATTATGAAATCAAGATCTGCAATACTTTCTACAGTCACTTCACATTTAGAAGGCATTGATGAAATTTGTCTCAACTTATAAGATAAAGCACTTTAAACTGACCATGGCGAGAGTCCCACATGAAAATAAGAGATTGGATAGCGTCAGCTTTAAATCAAATTGTTGTTGACTGGATTACGTTTGCGCTGAAATATATATATGAAAAACCCAGAAGGCTGTTGGAAACTGAGTTTTTTTTGCTGAAGTCGTGAGCAGTTGTCGTTTGCGTGAAGGTGACCTTACTTGAAGGGAATCTACAGTTAATCGAGCAAGTAAACAAGCAGTCTTGTTGCGAGCCTGGTATCGAGCATAATTTTCGTCAGGAATTAATTGGAAAGAACTGACTTCGACTTCGATTAAATTATTACGGAAAGAAATCCAGAGGCTCTTCTTTGTTCTGCTCATTTCAACGAGGTTGATTAGAGTCCTTTGTTAATGTGGTGTAGGTAATTCTGAATCAGTAGCTCATTTAAATTCTTTTATCAAAATTCAGGATTGAAACAGGAATATTCTTCGTCAGGATCTTCGATTGGAGGCTTTAGTTAAGTTAATTAGATAATATTAGAGTAATTAACAGATTATGTATTGTTGCTGAATTTGAAATTAACATTGTTTGAAATATTTGTATATTGCTTGATAATTATAGATTTTAGGATGGAATCCCAAGATTTTTCACAGGTACTGACTGGAGTTGGCGGGGCAATATCAAGGTTGGATGCAGTGTTAAGACAACAAAATGTAAACAGTGATGTTGAAAGATTTAGTGGTCAAGCAAATCAGTTTAAGAAATGGATCATTTCTATTGAGAAACATGCATATTTAATAAACGCTACAGATGGGGAGAAAAAGAATTTGGCATACAGAACAAGTACAAGTCCAGTTTCTGACCATATAAGAAGAAAATTAGAAGCAGCAGGAGGTGAAACCTGGGAAGAATTTAAAGATGATCTCGCAAGAAAATATGCTGAAATTACTGATCCACAACACGCATTCTCAGTATTGCGACAGACTAGACAAAGCAGCACAGAAAGTGTCCAGTTATACAGTGACAGGTTAATCAATTTAGCTGAAGAGTCATTTTTAGGACAGAATGTACGAGCTGAAGAAGTGGAACGGATGTTAGTAGGGATTTTTGTTGATGGGATTAGGTCAGATGGATTGAAATTTAAATTATTAAGAGAGAATCCTGCAAGATTGTCACAAGCGGTAGATATCGTTATACAAGAGGAAAGCTTGAGGAGGAGGTTTAGGTTAAGAGTAGGACGAGAGTTAGGTAGTAGTTCAGAAGATAGAATTGAAGAACCTATGGAAATAGGACAGTATAGACATGGATGGAGAGGAAGACGAGGAGAAATACAGATGGTACAAAGAAACGAGAACGCATATAATCAAGATAGAAGAGGACAAGTGAGAAATACTGTAAGAAACATGGAAGGAAACACAAATAACTCGAATGTGGTTTGTTGGGGGTGTCACAAACGGGGGCACATTTTTCGCTTTTGTGGTAACAGAAGTGGCCCATCGAATACGCAAAATAGTAGAGGTGTTCAGTCGAGTATACAGAATAGAATTGCAAATGGCAGACCAGCAAATTGGAATTCTGGAGAAATACAGAGAAATTTTAGAAGGTCAGGAAATCAGGAAAATTGGCATCCCGCTTACTGAATAGGGTCGGCAGTAGGAGGGAAGATAGTAAGATCCAAAAAGGGCATCAATATATTAAAAACCCAAAGGATGAGTATAATAGAACATTTAGAAATAAAAAACAAGACGAGGTAAAACAATTGTCATTAAATATGGTAGATCCTAGCTCATGTATAGTACAGATAGGAAAATATAAAGTTAGAACATTAGTGGATTCGGGAGCACAAGTTAGCGTGATTAAAGAAGCATTTTTATATCGAATGTTAAACAATTGTAAAATATTTAGAATTCAGGAGAATCTTCATTCGGTAACGGGACAAAAGTTAGAAGTGCTAGGACAAACGATGATAAATTTGAAATTAGGAGGGATAAATGTCAGGCATATGTTTCATGTGGTTAAAGATTTAAATAGAAATATGATATTGGGACGAGATTTTTTATTGAAAAATGGGGTGAGACTTTTATTTGATTTGCATAAATTAAAATTCCAAGACGTTTACGTAGATCTAGAAGAAGATATGCATGTGTCGACACTAGTTAGAGTTAAAACGACCATGAATTTAAAACCACAGTCAGTTAATTTGATACAAGCAAGACTGAAGAGAAACCCGTATTGTGTAGCAGGAAACATAGTCAGAATCACGGAATTGCAAAATGAAATAATTGATGAGCCAGGTTTAGAAGTTCCGGATGGAATAATAGAATTAGATAAAAGTTTAACATTTCCAGTAATGGTTATTAATAACACAGGTAGAGAAATTAAATTATACAGAGGATGTGTAATAGCCAAGCTAGAACATAACGTTAGTGACATATTGGCAACAGATAGAGTAAATATGGCAGGTATAAGTTATTCAGAAACCTCTAGTGAAAGAATTAATAATAGACGCGGATGCAGAAGAAAAGGGAACGTAAGAATGGATGAATTGATCCATCCATATAGAAGAAATACAGCACAAATACATTCACTAGACAAAGTAACAAGAGAAAAAGAATTGTTAGCACAATTAAAAACTTCGCCAGAAAATAAGGAAGTGTTAGAAAAACTTATAAAGCAAAATCAAGATGTGTTTGCGATAAATGATTTAGAATTGGGTAAGACACAAACAGTTACGATGGAAATAGACACGGGAGATCATCCACCAATTAGTTTAAAACCATACAGAACTCCATTAAGAAATAGAGAAGTCGTAGAAAAGGCAATAGAAGATATGTTGAAAGCAGGCATAATAACAAGGTCAAAATCAGAATGGTCATCTCCGGTCGTCATAGTAGCCAAATCTGATGGTTCGAACAGGTTCTGCTGCGACTATAGGGCGTTAAATAAAATTACTAAGAATGTAGCGTACCCATTGCCGGTGATTGATGATATTTTGGAGTTACTTAATGGCTCTACATATTTCACAACGCTGGATGCAATGGCAGGATTTTGGTGTATTCCGATGTCGAAGGACGCGCAAAAGAAAAGTGCCTTTTGTACTCATATGGGTTCTTACGAATTCTTACGTATGCCATTCGGTCTCAAAAATGCACCATCTCACTATATGTTCTTAATAAATGAAGTACTAGACGGTATGCAAAGTTTTGCCCTGGCATATATTGATGACGTATTGATTTTTACGAAAGGAGATGTAGAGAATCATTTGAAACATGTTAGATTAGTATTTGACAGATTAAGAAAGCATGACGTTAAATTAAAGCTTAGTAAGTGCCAGTTTTTAAAGACAGAAACAAAATATTTAGGTTATATAATAAATAGGGAAGGTATTAAACCAGACCAGGAAAAGATAAAGGTTATTAAAGAGTTACCTCCTCCCACTAACGTTAAGGAAGTGCGTGCTTTTATAGGAACGTGTGCGTATTATAGGCGGTTTGTACCAGCCTTTTCAAGGATAGCAATACCTATTACGAATTTAACGGGAAAATACGCTAGGTTTAAGTGGGATGATGAGTGTCAAAAAGCGTTCGAACTTTTAAAAGATAGCTTAACAGTGGTACCATTATTGACACATCCAGACTTGAATAAACAGCTAATATTATACACAGATGCTTCAGACAACGCAATAGGAGCATGTTTGGTTCAACCATATGAAGGAGAAGAATCTGGAATACCAGGGGTTAAAAATGAAAGACCAATCTATTTCTTGTCTCATAAACTCAGCAAGACTCAAAAGAAATGGCCAATTATTGAGAAAGAAGCATATGCTATACACTACGCTCTTCAAAAATTAAATTACTATTTACATAACGCCAATTTCATTATTAGAACTGACCACATGCCATTAAAGTCGATATTAGAAGCACCAATACAAAATAGGAAAATACAAACCTGGGCATTGAATTTACAAGGGTACAATGCTAAGGTTGAATATGTGTCAGGGAAACATAATACGTGCGCCGATCTTTTGTCTAGAATCCCGTACCCACAGTCATCAGGAAACACGGAAGATGAAATTGAACCAGACATAGACGATCGAAACTGGCAAGTAAATATATTAGATTCTGCCATAATAAATAGGGAAGAATTTGAGAGTTTACCATCGGATCAAGAGTCTGAACCTAGAACAGAAGACCCACATTTAGAACAGTTTGATATGAAAACAGAACAAGAATTAGATCCAAAAATAGTACAGATAAAAAGAAAACTGAAAGAAACAGGGGAAAATAGTTTTAAAAGAAAGTTTGTAGAGTTACAAGAAGACAATCAATTATATTATATCAGTGAAAAAGGTGAAGGAGTAAGAAAATATATTCCGAAACATTTAGAACAAGAAGTCTTAAAGGCATATCACGATAATAATGGTCATTTTGGACGAGATAAGTTAGTGAAGGCTATTAGCAGTAAATATTACTGGCCGAATTTATTCAAAAGCGTATATGAATATGTTGAAGCATGTGAAAAGTGTAGGTTAAGAAACATGAAGATAATTAAATGTCCTTTACAAGATACCGATATTCCTCAATTTCCAATGCAGAAAGTAAGTTTGGATATTTCAGGTCCTCATCCAAAAACATTATCGGGAAATGTATACCTACTACATATAGTTGATTCATATAGTCTCTGGCCAGAAGTTTATCCAATTCCAGACAAGAGTGCTGATTCAGTTATAAATATGCTTTTACAAGAATTTATACCAAGGTTTGGGTGTCCACAAATAATACTTACAGATAATGGGAAAGAATTTGTAAATAAAAAGTTTGAGAAATTGGTAAAAGATTGGAATATAAAACACATTAGGACTTCATATTACAGACCAACTTCTAATGCTAAAAATGAGAGACAACACAGAACACTATACAATATTCTAGCGAAAAATGTAGAAGAACACGATATGGATTGGGATCTTTATTTGGGGATAGCATTAGCGGCGATACGTACACACGAAAATGAAGGAACAGGTTTCTCACCATTTTACTTAGTACATGGAAGAGAACCAATATTGCCAATTGATAATTTATTAAAGCCTAGGAGAAAATATCTGGGGGAAGATTTTCAAGAAACAAGGTTGCAAGAGATGCATAAAGCACATGTACGTTTAAGAAATAATATAATTAAGGCTAGAGAAAGACAGAAGAAATACGCAAATAAAAATGCACACTTACAAGAGTTTAACGTAGGTGATAGAGTATATTATAAAAAACATAGAAAAAACTCTAAGTTTGATGCTCATTGGGTCCCGGGATACTATATTCTAGAAAAAAAAGGTCCAGTGTCATATACTATTAAGAATCAAATTTCAGGGCATGTTGCACGTTCACATGTAGAGCACTTAAGGCGGGATAATGAAGAAAGGAATGCAGAGAATAATAATAATAATTATTGTTCCGAAGAAATATTGTCAGGTGGACAGTTTGTCAGACAAACGGTATATCCAATACCTATAGAGAATGGAAAACAAGTAACAACAGCTGAACAAGAAGAAACGGTACCAAAAACAGTCATGACAGAGGAAAATAACATGTATGACGATTATATTAGTGAAAAGTCGGTCAGGGAAAATATCGAACCTCCATTTATGAATACAAGACAGGCAGTAAAAAGAAAGTTGGATAGACAGAAAGAAAAAGAAATTAAGAGGCAAAGGAAACTTAGAGTGAGTTCTTCAAGTGGTGAAGATATGCCAGTATTTGAAAATTTGTTGAGACGGCAAGACAGGAAAATTAGATTGGATTTAGAAAGGAAGAAATTAGCGGTTGCTAATAATGGATATACAGACGGGGAAGAAGAAATGGATGAAAAGTCAGAAACTGATGAAGAAGCTGATATGAAAGAAGATAGCTCTCCTCGGGAGGATAGCGACATTGATGTAGATATTGCAATTATAGAAAAAAATTTGAGGTTATTAAGAAAATGGAGAAGAGGTAGATAAATAGCTTGGTAGAATATTCTGCAGATGGCAGATAGAAGAAGAAGTTAGACACGATATTTTTGTGTTTACAAAGAAGGTACTTGGTAGAGTTTTTTCTAAAACGGAAAATTATTATTGGGTACTCATAATATGGTCTTGAAATTCATAATGTATGTGTAAATTGATTAATGTGTGGGGATAAATATGATGAGGGGATTGATATGGTTTGCTCAATTGTTGGGACTACAATTGTGTTTTATGAAATGTGAAAAATAAGTTAACTTAGATGGTTATTTTTACAATGTTTTGGTTTTATTGAGTGTGTTTAAAATGATTATTACTTTGAAGTTCAGTTAGAAGATGAATTAAAGTGGTGGTTAGTGAAGTGACTCAATATGTAGTAATGGAGGGGTATGTTGTTATTACATGTGGGGTATGCAATGTATATACAAGGTTTATAATAGGAGCTGGGTTGAACAGCGTTTAATGGGAGAATATGGGGGGAATGCCAGGTTGAGTTTTGGCATTTAAATAACTGGATATTGGAAGAAGAAGACTGTACTTAACAGTATAATAATAGTTAGGAGGTTTTTTTTGTTGAAGGAATGGTAAACGGGAAATTGATGACCTGAATAATACAAAGGCTGGCAGTTTTGGATTAACATATTTTTTTTGATAATAACAATTATTATTGACGGAAACTGAAGATAAATTTGGAAACTTTATTTTTTGATAAAGTTTTGAGAATGTATGGGAAGAGAAAGGTGATTACTTCTTACTTTTTCCTTACTTTTTCTTTCTTATTTTTTTTGGTGCGCACCAACCCAAATCTAATCTAACTATGTTTTTTCTGTCTATCCTAGAATACTGAGAGTGTGAGAATGTGAATAAGGGGGAAATAAAGGATAAGGGAATATCTTCAGTTTTGTCAATCATAATTTGGATGGACATTTTAAAGTAAAAGCGGTTCGCTTATGGAGACTTTTGTATTGTGGGGAATTTTATGGAGAGTTTTGTAGAAAGTTTTCTGGAGAACTTTATAACGAGTTTGGTAGAGAGTTTCGATATTATGGTCTCTAGTTAGCAATTGGCTATGAGGAGATAGGAGAATTGAGTTAGGAAATATATGGAATTGTAGTTATTGTAGAATAGAGATGTAAAGTTAACTAATTAAAAGTTGGGGTTGAGATTTTTTCAAGGAAAAATTCTCTTTGAAGAAGGGGAGGCATTGTAACAGTGAGGGAATTAGGTTAGGAGTAAAGAGTTAAGGAATGCTGCGCATTCCTTGACTAGGGGGAAAACCATAGTGAACGTGTGTGCACGAATGAAGAAGGGTATCTAGGAAAACACACACGTCACTTGGGGCCAGCGAGAAGACATGTCAACACCGGGCAGGGAGTCTACCATCATGTGTGCTGTAGTATAACGATTCGGCCAATAAAGTATGTTTATAACAACGCGGAGACTTGGGTCCTATACGATCACGTGCTTAACCTGTCTTGACCACACTATGACAGCAGCTTGATCAGGGCTACTGACAAGATTACACAACTGAAGAATAAATCCAACGTCGAATCGACCCTGGACAATAGCCGGTACGAATACTGACTATACTATACTGAGAGAGATTGTTAGTGAGGTGTCTTAATGGTTGCCCAAGTTTTCCATCAGGGTTCACACTCTCTACTCTCAGTGTTGCAAGCATGTTATGGGGAGAAGAGAATATAAAGAGTTGTTATCTTATGTGATGTGGTGACATTAAACATGTTGTATTTACAACAATATTCCCTCTCTCTCTCTCCCATGCAAGCAATTTAATTTGGAGATGGAGTAGGCCCCATATTCATTTACTGGATCAAGTGTCTTAATTTCAGGGACAAAAATGAATTTCCCCCTGTAATAGCTGTCTCAGTTATATTAAAATAATTTGTGTTCTCTGGTGTTTCAGGTACCTTAATTTTTGGATACATATTTTGAACAACCAGCATGCACAAATTTATACAACATTATTGACAAGCTAATAAATCATTTCTTACTGAGAACATAAATATCATGGATACAAGCAATTATGTTGACCCATAAGATATCTATACATCATTTTCAGTCTGCTACATTGAATTCCTAACTGATATATTAAAACAGTGATACATGCAATATTATCACTATTAATGAAATCAAACCTTCTAGAGATTTATTGTGGGTTTACATGTCTGGACAGTTGTCCTCATATAGGAGACAGGGTCCATTAAACAACACCATAAAAACTCCAAGAATTGGGTCTGATTTGCGAGAGGTCACCCCGGATTTTAATACCAACATAGAGATCCCAAAAGTGAGTCTTATGCAAGGTATACCCAAGGTTTGTATCCTGACATCAGGGCACAAGGTATGTGAGCCCCTAGCAGGTTATTACCAGGGTTTAATCCGAGACGAGTGTTCTTTTTCCCAGGGTTTATATCCCGGAAAGAGCCTACCCAGTTATGTGACATGTTAGATTGATGACAGAGGACCTAGTTAGTAGTGTTCTCTGGAAATATATCTTGAATAATAAATAACAAGATAAAGGATATGATTTAGCACGTTTTGTCTAGAGGTCACTAAAATGAGCTAATCATTCCCGCAATAGCCTTTTTGGAGAACCACTTTTCTTTGGCTCAAACCCCCACTGTGAGACTACTATGTATCTACACAGAAATTTATAAAAGAAGTAAAAGGTTCCCTCAAGACCAAAAGGAGATCTGGACTCTTCGCCCCTGTACAACTGAGGATCCATCTCTCTCATTATGTTGCCAGTGTGCTATTCGTCCGTCACATTAGATCTTCTTTTCTTTATTTTTTCATTGTGACCTATATCAGTTTTCCCAATTTGACTTTTGGGCTGTAGGACTCAATTTTTGTAGGCAAACGCAACAATAACTGTACATTACATCTGTTGGACAAGATATCTACATGACAGTTTCTTGACAAAAGTGGGACATACATTCACAAGAAATTGTGTACACCAGCCATTGTACAAGACTTACATCATAAGAGATACTTGACAACATCTATACAAGACTTTTCACAATATGTATAATCAACCACAGCACTTAAGACAGTCACCCGAGACAACACTTGACAGCAACTGTACAAGAAATTCACTGGGGACATGTACTTAAAACACTGGTTCAATAATACTGTTTATTGAGCTGATGGTGGGTCCAGTGATGATCATTGTTCCATCTCCTGGCATGTCAACACTTCAATCATTACATAGAAATGCAAAAAATTATGTCACACATGCATGTAGAGAAACATGATACCACACTCGGATCCCTCCTCCAACCAATAACCAAACTCTCCTCCTCCTCCTCTCCTCTCTAATCTCCACTACACCATTGACTTTTATCCTTTCTTCTACTGTTAATGAGGGAAAACCAAGATAAGCCATAACCTGGGGCAAGCATAGGGACATTCTGCTCCACTGGTCTGTTTAATCCTTTTAGCACCTATGATGGGTGTTGGACAAGCTCAGGTTGCAGTTCTCCCCATGATGATTTTCCCAGTCAGACTAATTATCCCCTACTGTCACAGTTTTTAAGAAAAGTTACAGCCCTGTCTTTCACCGGTGAGTTGACTGTTTATGAAGTTGAGACTTAGGGCTTTGTTCTACTTTTCCTGTAGAGGAAGATCTAAGATACAAATATGTCCCAGTCTTCTTTCTCCTCAGTCTATCTCACTTACTCTGACTGTTCATGAAGTTGACACTTAGGACTTTGTTCCACTTTTCCTGTAGAGGAAGATCTAAGATACAAATATGTCCCAGCATTCTTCCTTCTCAGTCTATCTCAAGTCTTCATACTGAAACACTGTGTGAGCATCAGGCTGGAGATTAACTAAGATAAGTCCTAGCTAAACAATCCATTGTCCCAGTCATTTCACCAGACGTCCCGAATGAGGTTAACCACCATAGACTTGTTTAGTTCTCAGATGTCATTGATAATTATGATCACTGAAGTCTTCAGAACCATTTTTCTCCCTTATTTATATCCAGCTGTTTGAGAGCTGAGCTGAAAGTCTCTAAGAAATTCCCATATTGTGGGTTCTAGAAGATTTCACTTATAGAGAGTTGGTTCTGGATTCTGGGACTGCTGGTTAGTTTTCCCAGATGATATATGGATGCCTCTCCACCATCCTGTTTGTTCTCTGTTGATATACAAAATGGCACAACATCTCTTTACATGTGTTAAAAGATAATGTTATCATACATCAACATACACAGATTGGAGATGGGGAGGTTCAGGTAGGGTGTTGACCAAACACACCTCTCCTAGTTTATGATGTAGTGAATTTCACTGTGATGTACTGTGGTAATCACAAGACCATATGCTGAGACATGGTAGCTTAACACAATTACAAGCATTTATGTGGTCTAAGTTCCACCATGTTTGAACCACAGTAGACCTGGGTACCAGGAGGACCAGACACAGTACAGCAAGCATTGTGACATAGCAACATGGGACAGGCATTGTGAAGGGAAATGGAAAATAGGCATTTACAACTGCAATCTGCATTAACTAATGGCATTTACCAAATTAGCAGCCCAAACATCACTTCCAATGACTGTCATGTTGGTGCATGAATGTCCTATTCCATATACACTTACACAGCAATGCCAGACCTCACCCCTTTTCTCAGACAGACTTGACTCACAGGTACATCATCTTCATCATCATGTGCTCTTTCCCCACTGAGTAATGTTCATGTCTACTACAGTCGGTAACAGAAGCTCAATTGCCCAAGCAATTGTTCACATATGCACCAAGCGCATATGGGAAAAACATGTTTAGTCCTTGTAAATTTGCATGAGCCATACATTATATTCAGCCAACTAAGACACAGGTTCACACACCTATGGTCCTTCTAGGAACTAGTTTATATGAACCAACCAACAATAGAGGTACCAGTGTAATACTTCAAAGAGAAATTATATTAATTCTCTTGAGCTTATAGCAACCAGGTATCACATGAACTTAGCAATTCTGGCGTGCCATCACCGTCCTGTTTACATATGGATATTTGAAGCATCTTTCTTTCTACTAATGTGAGAGGCTACTTATCAAAGCACCAGCTCATTCACTCCAACAGTCTCAGCTTTTTACAAAGGAACTTATACATGTTTACATCACCCATTCCAATTCAGACTGCCATATGTTAACTCGCGAGAGCAAAGGCACAGTTGATTTAAGAATGAGTCATCCTAGGCATGAAGAATGCACAAGGGGTTTGGGTTTGCGAATTTGCATGAGTGTACTATACATTCATCAAGCATACGCAACCAGTCACAACAAGGGATTGATATGCACTTGGAGTATACAGCGTGAAAGACATGTCAAGGTTGAAGAAGCGGTATCCAGAATACTAGCACACAGAAGTTCTGTTTTCACTTTTCACATTTTATTCACAAAATACTCTTATATTCTTCTCTTTCATTCACTAGGCACAACTACAACATTAAAGTATGTTTTAAAGTGGTACCTGTTGTCCAGAGAACAATATATTACTGAATCTTTAAGGGAATTCTTGTCATCACATCACAAAATAGCTACCGCTCCGGATGGAATCTTGGCTCGAACTGCCAATTTTCAAATGTGGCCTAGCAAACAGCGTGGGCTCATTACTTATTAGCCAATGAAAAGACAAGCGCATACCGCTGTCCTCCCCCAACTCGTTCTGGAACATTCAATCTAAGAATAGCCCTTCTATCTGGGATGGTCCCCGTTCAGACTTAAAGTATTTTTATGAATGTGTCGGGCTGGGAATGGGGGATTCTAATCCATCATGCTACAGCCATCAGGCCCTGGAGCGCTGTTTTTTGATCGTCGAAGCACAGCCTTGATTTCTTTCACTGTCACTGTGTCTTCATCCGAAGTGTTATGGGCCTTGCACCTGTCTGAGGTGACCTCCTTGGCCAGATTTCAGCCTCCTATGTCTGTCTGGTTGCTCTGCTCTAGATAGCGTTCAAAGAGGGCATTGCCCTTGTCCTCGTCAGTCCTCTGCCAGATGAGGTCAGCACTTTGGAAGTCAGAAATGCTCTTATTCTTGACTACCCCACTCATGCTTTTATGTAGTCACCAGAACAATTTCAGTGACTTGTCTGTGCTTACTCTTTGACACACCTCTGCCCATTTTTCGCTTTTGACCACCTTGACCAGTTTTTTTAAATGGCTTACTTTTGTGTGCATCTCTCTTTCTAAGAGCATGCAGGGACTAAGATGACCAGCTCTGTTATTCTTGGCATTTTGCCATCTCCTTACAGCACTATGCTTATCCACCCAAGCCTTCTCCACCTCGAAATTCCACCAAGGTGGCTGCTCCCAGCTTTTTTTCCTGCCCTGAAGCTTTCTGCACTTGTCACGTCTTATTTCACTCACCACATCTTGCCCTGTACTGTCATACTGGAAAGTCTTTACCTTTAGCTTGTGCTGCCTGGTTCTGCCTTTCTCCAACAATATGCTGCAAGGGTGGTGGTCACTGTCGTGGTGTCCTAGGACACCCCATCTACACACTGTAGTGAGTGAAGGTGAAACCAGCGCCACATCAATAGCACTGTCCTCATCGCCTGGATGGCTTGCTGTCCTGGTGACACAGCCACTGTTGATACAAACCAGGTCAATGGTTTCAAGTGCAGTCTCGAGATCCTCCCCCTGTGTGTTGGAGGAAATGTTTCCCCATGATCTGCCTTTAGCGTTGAAATCGCCACAGAAAATAACATTTCTCTCGTGACCTAATATGTCACTTAAGCACTGCCACTTCTGGGAATCCATACTCGCGTTGCGGGCATAAACATTAACCAACACGAATGGTATACTGGATTGAACTCTCAACGCCTGTATCTGTATATCGTCACTGTCCCAACTGGACATGCATGTGTACACAAGTACATGGGCCTTTACAGCTCAGGCCGGAGGGAGAATTGTGAAGGAAGACTCTGGTGCTTTCACTGAAACCACAAGTAGCCTGACTATGGAAGTCATGGCAGTAAGTAAAGCAATAACATGGCTCGAGACACAGACATTCACTAGGGCTTGTTTCCTTAGCGACTCAATGAACATGATCAAGAGGATAGAGGAGGGTTCGATCCGAAGAGAATGGTTGCTGCCTCTGGAGCGGTCTCGGCTGACAAAGATTAGTTTCATCTTCGTGCCAGGGCATGCGGGAGTACAAGGAAATGAGCAGACTGACAAGCTCGCAGGTGAGGCTACTGTGGAGGGCGGACGCGCCATGGACCAGGCTGACATTCTGAATGCTCTACGAGAAGTAAGACTCTTGCGTGAACCAAGTGATGACTGTGAATCTACAACCATGGCCAGACTGCGAGAACAGCAAATTAAAAGAGGGGTGGCCAAACAAGAACACTACACAGGAAGCCAAAGAAGATTGATAAACCAACACAGAACTGGCATCGTTGGCCGCTACACGCTGCGGGGTTTGCTGAGGGGAGGATCCGAGCACTTATGGACTGAATGGTTCGATGTGTAATGAGGATGATTTGTCGACTAACTAACTAACTAACTAACAAGTACAGTCAGCATAAACTTGAAACAAACACAGTAGGCGATGTGAGGCTTTCTTGAAACTCCAGTTTTATTCTTTCTGTGAGATATGAATTGTAACAATCAGTGCTGAACATAAATACCAATACCTGCTTATGAAATATTTACATAACTACAACTTTGTTTCTTCTCATTCACATACTTCTTTGTTTGCAAACAATCATAGTCATATTCAGAACTATTTCATGTACAATCACATTCAGATCTCTATCTCACACACAATCATATAGTCACATTCAGATATCTATTTCACATACAATCATAGTCACACAGATTTCTATTTCACATACAATCGTGACCACAAATAGATCAGTATTTCACATACAATCATATAGTTACATTCAGATATCTATTTCACATACAATCACACATAGGTTTCTATTTCACATACAACTGTAGTCACGCATAGATTTCTATTTCACATACAATCATAGTCACACATATATCTCTATTTCACATATGATCGTACAAACACATTCAGATCTCTATTTCACACATCCCTTATATTCATACATACAAACATGTCCATACATACACCAAAATTCCATCAAAAAACATAAACAGAATGAAATGTTCAACAATATATAAACAGAATTAAATGTTCAACAACACATAAACAGAATTAAATGTTCAACAACACAAGAACAGAATGAAATGTTCAACAACACATAAACAAAATGAAATGTTCAACAACACATAAACAGAATGTTCAACAACACATAAACAGAATGAAATGTTCAACAACACATGGACAGAATTAAATGTTCAACAACACATGGACAGAATTAAATGTTCAACAACACATAAACAGAATGAAATGTTCAACAATATATAAACAGAATGAAATGTTCAACAACACAAGAACAGAATGAAATGTTCAACAATATATAAACAGAATGAAATGTTCAACAACACATAAACAGAATGAAATGTTCAACAATAAATGTGATATGGCATATGGAAACCAGTATACACCAAGCAGACTCTCAAGCTACAGGATTGCGCAGAAAACTGTCGCTGAAAAACCCAACTAAGCATGAACAAGTGTGCAGATGAGGGCCTGCCATGAGGGGTTTGGGCCTATGCTCCACAGAAGGCAAGAGCAGCAGCAGCAGCAGAAGAAGACTCATCAATGTATGACTGATGGAGACTTCTAATGCACACAGAATCATTACATCATGTTCATCTCATATGTGGATGTTGAAGACAAGGGAAAAACTACCACATCAATTTCCCAAGAATAAGATATTGGATGGTCATAAAGCTAGATTTATAGTTAAGTGTCATGTTTAAAGAAAGACAGCGGTGTTCAGACTAACTATTTATAGTTGAGTTAAAAAACTGTCACCCAAAATGGACGTCCAGAACTCCGGACATGAGAGCTCCGACTCACTCAGAAGATGTCAAAGAGTATGGATACTTAAGTTTCAGTGGCCAGTTTCTTACACATGTTGAGGCATCATCATCATACAGAGTCATTTGCAGAATGTCCCTCTCATCACATCCTGCTGAACAGTTGCTCAATCTCTGGCCAGTCCTCCTGCCTCTCACACCCTCATGCCCAAGTTGCCTGCAATGACCTGTGTCCATTTTCCTGCTGGTCAACTCCTGCCTCGCATTCCAGGAACAGTGCCTTATATATCTGTTGTATTCAAGTTAATGTGATTTTAACATGGTCAAAGTATTTCATTTTCTGAGACATTATGCTGAGTGTCTTGGGATGCACAATGTGGTAGTTTCCCTTTGCTTTCCACACTCACTATGGACTATAAATTGCTAGGGTAAGTGAGTACCTTGCTCTATTGAGCAACATGCCCAAAGAACGTCACAGCATTTACGGGACTAAATAACCTGGCATGGCATCTATTATTAGGCTATTGACAAAATTAGGCCACCTTTCAAAACCATCTCAGCTGAGGCCAGCAATGTGACAATCATCCATGTTTTACCAAACTGTCTTTTTACATGTTGTTTATACAAATAAACATTAGTCCTGAAGCAGTTTCTTGCCACGGGTCTATGATGTAATAAAACCATCACATTTTTTAGGTCTAAATGCACAGAATTGGTGGCCAATCTCTCCCTCACTTAGCAGACCATGTAGGCCCATGTCTCAAACTCCTGTCCAACCTTGCTCATGAGATTATCGGCGCAGTTCCCTATCAACTATGCTAACACTCCGACTATGCTGCTCATGCAGATATGAATATACAGACTGACAGGGTCTGGGGTACAACACCCAGTAGAGACCCAGTTGAGACAAACGGGTGTCAGATCATTTTCACAATTTTCTGTAAAGGAAAAGTAGCAATGATGAAGGGAGATGGTGCCCTCACCACATGCCACGACCAAGTACCTGCCATAGAATTGTCTGTACCTTTAGTTATATTTAATTGCAGGTCAAATAAGCAAACTCAAATGGTTGAATAATTATGAAAAACTTGAGGTTCAACCACAAAAGCAGAAAAGGTTGAGATCTTCACAAATTAATATACTTCATGCATACAATGATATGTCATGAACTGACATGTCTCACACGTACAATGATACAGACCTTGCAGTCTTGTATGTGTGACATAGACAAGGAACCTGGCAATCTTCTACATGGACCCTGCAGTCTTGTATGTGTGACATAGACAAGGAACCTGACAATCTTCTACATGGACCCTGCAGTCTTGCATGTGTGACATAGACAAGGAACCTGACAATCTTCTACATGAACCCTGCAGTCTTGTATGTGTGACATAGACAAGGAACCTGACAATCTTCTACATGGACCCTGCAGTCTTGCATGTGTGACATAGACAAGGAACCTGACAATCTTCTACATGGACCCTGCAGTCTTGCATGTGTGACATAGACAAGGAACCTGACAATCTTCTACATGGACCCTGCAGTCTTGCATGTCTGACATAGACAAGGAACCTGGCAATCTTCTACATGGACCCTGCAGTCTTGCATGTGTGACATAGACAAGGAACCTGGCAATCTTCTACATGGACCCTGCAGTCTTGTATGTGTGACATAGACAAGGAACCTGGCAATCTTCTACATGGACCCTGCAGTCTTGCATGTGTGACATAGACAAGGAACCTGACAATCTTCTACATGGACCCTGCAGTCTTGCATGTCTGACATAGACAAGGAACCTGGCAATCTTCTACATGGACCCTGCAGTCTTGCATGTCTGACATAGACAAGGAACCTGGCAATCTTCTACATGGACCCTGCAGTCTTGCATGTGTGACATAGACAAGGAACCTGACAATCTTCTACATGGACCCTGCAGTCTTGCATGTGTGACATAGACAAGGAACCTGACAATCTTCTACATGGACCCTGCAGTCTTGTATGTGTGACATAGACAAGGAACCTGGCAATCTTCTACATGGACCCTGCAGTCTTGCATGTGTGACATAGACAAGGAACCTGACAATCTTCTACATGGACCCTGCAGTCTTGCATGTGTGACATAGACAAGGAACCTGGCAATCTTCTACATGGACCCTGCAGTCTTGTATGTGTGACATAGACAAGGAACCTGGCAATCTTCTACATGGACCCTGCAGTCTTGTATGTGTGACATAGACAAGGAACCTGACAATCTTCTACATGGACCCTGCAGTCTTGTATGTGTGACATAGACAAGGAACCTGGCAATCTTCTACATGGACCCTGCAGTCTTGCATGTGTGACATAGACAAGGAACCTGACAATCTTCTACATGGACCCTGCAGTCTTGTATGTGTGACATAGACAAGGAACCTGGCAATCTTCTACATGGACCCTGCAGTTTTGTATGTGTGACACAGACAAGGAACCTGACAATCTTCTACATGGACCCTGCAGTCTTGTATGTGTGACATAGACAAGGAACCTGACAATCTTCTACATGGACCCTGCAGTCTTGCATGTGTGACATAGACAAGGAACCTGACAATCTTCTACATGGACCCTGCAGTCTTGCATGTGTGACATAGACAAGGAACCTGACAATCTTCTACATGGACCCTGCAGTCTTGCATGTGTGACATAGACAAGGAACCTGACAATCTTCTACATGGACCCTGCAGTCTTGCATGTGTGACATAGACAAGGAACCTGACAATCTTCTACATGGACCCTGCAGTCTTGCATGTCTGACATAGACAAGGAACCTGGCAATCTTCTACATGGACCCTGCAGTCTTGTATGTGTGACATAGACAAGGAACCTGGCAATCTTCTACATGGACCCTGCAGTCTTGTATGTGTGACATAGACAAGGAACCTGGCAATCTTCTACATGGACCCTGCAGTCTTGCATGTGTGACATAGACAAGGAACCTGACAATCTTCTACATGGACCCTGCAGTCTTGTATGTCTGACATAGACAAGGAACCTGGCAATCTTCTACATGGACCCTGCAGTCTTGCATGTCTGACATAGACAAGGAACCTGGCAATCTTCTACATGGACCCTGCAGTCTTGCATGTGTGACATAGACAAGGAACCTGACAATCTTCTACATGGACCCTGCAGTCTTGCATGTGTGACATAGACAAGGAACCTGACAATCTTCTACATGGACCCTGCAGTCTTGCATGTGTGACATAGACAAGGAACCTGACAATCTTCTACATGGACCCTGCAGTCTTGCATGTGTGACATAGACAAGGAACCTGACAATCTTCTACATGGACCCTGCAGTCTTGCATGTGTGACATAGACAAGGAACCTGACAATCTTCTACATGGACCCTGCAGTCTTGCATGTGTGACATAGACAAGGAACCTGGCAATCTTCTACATGGACCCTGCAGTCTTGTATGTGTGACATAGACAAGGAACCTGGCAATCTTCTACATGGACCCTGCAGTCTTGTATGTGTGACATAGACAAGGAACCTGGCAATCTTCTACATGGACCCTGCAGTCTTGCATGTGTGACATAGACAAGGAACCTGGCAATCTTCTACATGGACCCTGCAGTCTTGCATGTGTGACATAGACAAGGAACCTGGCAATCTTCTACATGGACCCTGCAGTCTTGTATGTGTGACATAGACAAGGAACCTGGCAATCTTCTACATGGACCCTGCAGTTTTGTATGTGTGACACAGACAAGGAACCTGACAATCTTCTACATGGACCCTGCAGTCTTGTATGTGTGACATAGACAAGGAACCTGACAATCTTCTACATGGACCCTGCAGTCTTGCATGTGTGACATAGACAAGGAACCTGACAATCTTCTACATGGACCCTGCAGTCTTGCATGTGTGACATAGACAAGGAACCTGACAATCTTCTACATGGACCCTGCAGTCTTGCATGTGTGACATAGACAAGGAACCTGACAATCTTCTACATGGACCCTGCAGTCTTGCATGTCTGACATAGACAAGGAACCTGACAATCTTCTACATGGACCCTGCAGTCTTGCATGTCTGACATAGACAAGGAACCTGGCAATCTTCTACATGGACCCTGCAGTCTTGCATGTCTGACATAGACAAGGAACCTGGCAATCTTCTACATGGACCCTGCAGTCTTGTATGTCTGACATAGACAAGGAACCTGGCAATCTTCTACATGGACCCTGCAGTCTTGCATGTGTGACATAGACAAGGAACCTGGCAATCTTCTACATGGACCCTGCAGTCTTGCATGTGTGACATAGACAAGGAACCTGACAATCTTCTACATGGACCCTGCAGTCTTGCATGTGTGACATAGACAAGGAACCTGACAATCTTCTACATGGACCCTGCAGTCTTGCATGTGTGACATAGACAAGGAACCTGACAATCTTCTACATGGACCCTGCAGTCTTGCATGTGTGACATAGACAAGGAACCTGACAATCTTCTACATGGACCCTGCAGTCTTGCATGTGTGACATAGACAAGGAACCTGACAATCTTCTACATGGACCCTGCAGTCTTGCATGTGTGACATAGACAAGGAACCTGACAATCTTCTACATGGACCCTGCAGTCTTGCATGTGTGACATAGACAAGGAACCTGACAATCTTCTACATGGACCCTGCAGTCTTGCATGTGTGACATAGACAAGGAACCTGGCAATCTTCTACATGGACCCTGCAGTCTTGCATGTGTGACATAGACAAGGAACCTGGCAATCTTCTACATGGACCCTGCAGTCTTGCATGTGTGACATAGACAAGGAACCTGGCAATCTTCTACATGGACCCTGCAGTCTTGCATGTGTGACATAGACAAGGAACCTGACAATCTTCTACATGGACCCTGCAGTCTTGCATGTGTGACATAGACAAGGAACCTGACAATCTTCTACATGGACCCTGCAGTCTTGCATGTGTGACATAGACAAGGAACCTGACAATCTTCTACATGGACCCTGCAGTCTTGCATGTGTGACATAGACAAGGAACCTGACAATCTTCTACATGGACCCTGCAGTCTTGCATGTGTGACATAGACAAGGAACCTGACAATCTTCTACATGGACCCTGCAGTCTTGCATGTCTGACATAGACAAGGAACCTGACAATCTTCTACATGGACCCTGCAGTCTTGCATGTCTGACATAGACAAGGAACCTGGCAATCTTCTACATGGACCCTGCAGTCTTGCATGTGTGACATAGACAAGGAACCTGGCAATCTTCTACATGGACCCTGCAGTCTTGTATGTGTGACATAGACAAGGAACCTGGCAATCTTCTACATGGACCCTGCAGTCTTGCATGTGTGACATAGACAAGGAACCTGACAATCTTCTACATGGACCCTGCAGTCTTGTATGTCTGACATAGACAAGGAACCTGGCAATCTTCTACATGGACCCTGCAGTCTTGCATGTGTGACATAGACAAGGAACCTGACAATCTTCTACATGGACCCTGCAGTCTTGCATGTGTGACATAGACAAGGAACCTGACAATCTTCTACATGGACCCTGCAGTCTTGCATGTGTGACATAGACAAGGAACCTGGCAATCTTCTACATGGACCCTGCAGTCTTGCATGTGTGACATAGACAAGGAACCTGGCAATCTTCTACATGGACCCTGCAGTCTTGTATGTGTGACATAGACAAGGAACCTGACAATCTTCTACATGGACCCTGCAGTCTTGTATGTGTGACATAGACAAGGAACCTGGCAATCTTCTACATGGACCCTGCAGTCTTGCATGTGTGACATAGACAAGGAACCTGGCAATCTTCTACATGGACCCTGCAGTCTTGCATGTGTGACATAGACAAGGAACCTGACAATCTTCTACATGGACCCTGCAGTCTTGTATGTGTGACATAGACAAGGAACCTGGCAATCTTCTACATGGACCCTGCAGTTTTGTATGTGTGACACAGACAAGGAACCTGACAATCTTCTACATGGACCCTGCAGTCTTGCATGTGTGACATAGACAAGGAACCTGACAATCTTCTACATGGACCCTGCAGTCTTGCATGTGTGACATAGACAAGGAACCTGACAATCTTCTACATGGACCCTGCAGTCTTGTATGTGTGACATAGACAAGGAACCTGACAATCTTCTACATGGACCCTGCAGTCTTGCATGTGTGACATAGACAAGGAACCTGACAATCTTCTACATGGACCCTGCAGTCTTGCATGTGTGACATAGACAAGGAACCTGACAATCTTCTACATGGACCCTGCAGTCTTGCATGTCTGACATAGACAAGGAACCTGGCAATCTTCTACATGGACCCTGCAGTCTTGCATGTCTGACATAGACAAGGAACCTGGCAATCTTCTACATGGACCCTGCAGTCTTGTATGTCTGACATAGACAAGGAACCTGGCAATCTTCTACATGGACCCTGCAGTCTTGCATGTGTGACATAGACAAGGAACCTGGCAATCTTCTACATGGACCCTGCAGTCTTGCATGTGTGACATAGACAAGGAACCTGACAATCTTCTACATGGACCCTGCAGTCTTGCATGTGTGACATAGACAAGGAACCTGACAATCTTCTACATGGACCCTGCAGTCTTGCATGTGTGACATAGACAAGGAACCTGACAATCTTCTACATGGACCCTGCAGTCTTGCATGTGTGACATAGACAAGGAACCTGACAATCTTCTACATGGACCCTGCAGTCTTGCATGTGTGACATAGACAAGGAACCTGACAATCTTCTACATGGACCCTGCAGTCTTGCATGTGTGACATAGACAAGGAACCTGACAATCTTCTACATGGACCCTGCAGTCTTGCATGTGTGACATAGACAAGGAACCTGACAATCTTCTACATGGACCCTGCAGTCTTGCATGTGTGACATAGACAAGGAACCTGACAATCTTCTACATGGACCCTGCAGTCTTGTATGTGTGACATAGACAAGGAACCTGACAATCTTCTACATGGACCCTGCAGTCTTGTATGTGTGACATAGACAAGGAACCTGACAATCTTCTACATGGACCCTGCAGTCTTGCATGTGTGACATAGACAAGGAACCTGGCAATCTTCTACATGGACCCTGCAGTCTTGTATGTGTGACATAGACAAGGAACCTGACAATCTTCTACATGGACCCTGCAGTCTTGCATGTGTGACATAGACAAGGAACCTGACAATCTTCTACATGGACCCTGCAGTCTTGTATGTGTGACATAGACAAGGAACCTGGCAATCTTCTACATGGACCCTGCAGTCTTGTATGTGTGACACAGACAAGGAACCTGGCAATCTTCTACATGGACCCTGCAGTCTTGTATGTGTGACATAGACAAGGAACCTGACAATCTTCTACATGGACCCTGCAGTCTTGCATGTGTGACATAGACAAGGAACCTGACAATCTTCTACATGGACCCTGCAGTCTTGTATGTGTGACATAGACAAGGAACCTGGCAATCTTCTACATGGACCCTGCAGTCTTGTATGTGTGACACAGACAAGGAACCTGGCAATCTTCTACATGGACCCTGCAGTCTTGTATGTGTGACACAGACAAGGAACCTGACAATCTTCTACATGGACCCTGCAGTCTTGTATGTGTGACACAGACAAGGAACCTGACAATCTTCTACATGGACCCTGCAGTCTTGCATGTGTGACATAGACAAGGAACCTGACAATCTTCTACATGGACCCTGCAGTCTTGCATGTGTGACATAGACAAGGAACCTGACAATCTTCTACATGGACCCTGCAGTCTTGCATGTGTGACATAGACAAGGAACCTGACAATCTTCTACATGGACCCTGCAGTCTTGCATGTCTGACATAGACAAGGAACCTGGCAATCTTCTACATGGACCCTGCAGTCTTGCATGTGTGACATAGACAAGGAACCTGGCAATCTTCTACATGGACCCTGCAGTCTTGTATGTGTGACATAGACAAGGAACCTGGCAATCTTCTACATGGACCCTGCAGTCTTGCATGTGTGACATAGACAAGGAACCTGACAATCTTCTACATGGACCCTGCAGTCTTGCATGTGTGACATAGACAAGGAACCTGACAATCTTCTACATGGACCCTGCAGTCTTGTATGTCTGACATAGACAAGGAACCTGGCAATCTTCTACATGGACCCTGCAGTCTTGCATGTGTGACATAGACAAGGAACCTGGCAATCTTCTACATGGACCCTGCAGTCTTGCATGTGTGACATAGACAAGGAACCTGACAATCTTCTACATGGACCCTGCAGTCTTGCATGTGTGACATAGACAAGGAACCTGACAATCTTCTACATGGACCCTGCAGTCTTGCATGTGTGACATAGACAAGGAACCTGACAATCTTCTACATGGACCCTGCAGTCTTGCATGTGTGACATAGACAAGGAACCTGACAATCTTCTACATGGACCCTGCAGTCTTGCATGTGTGACATAGACAAGGAACCTGGCAATCTTCTACATGGACCCTGCAGTCTTGCATGTCTGACATAGACAAGGAACCTGGCAATCTTCTACATGGACCCTGCAGTCTTGCATGTGTGACATAGACAAGGAACCTGGCAATCTTCTACATGGACCCTGCAGTCTTGCATGTGTGACATAGACAAGGAACCTGGCAATCTTCTACATGGACCCTGCAGTCTTGCATGTGTGACATAGACAAGGAACCTGACAATCTTCTACATGGACCCTGCAGTCTTGCATGTCTGACATAGACAAGGAACCTGGCAATCTTCTACATGGACCCTGCAGTCTTGCATGTGTGACATAGACAAGGAACCTGACAATCTTCTACATGGACCCTGCAGTCTTGCATGTGTGACATAGACAAGGAACCTGACAATCTTCTACATGGACCCTGCAGTCTTGCATGTGTGACATAGACAAGGAACCTGACAATCTTCTACATGGACCCTGCAGTCTTGCATGTGTGACATAGACAAGGAACCTGACAATCTTCTACATGGACCCTGCAGTCTTGCATGTGTGACATAGACAAGGAACCTGACAATCTTCTACATGGACCCTGCAGTCTTGCATGTGTGACATAGACAAGGAACCTGACAATCTTCTACATGGACCCTGCAGTCTTGTATGTGTGACATAGACAAGGAACCTGGCAATCTTCTACATGGACCCTGCAGTCTTGCATGTGTGACATAGACAAGGAACCTGGCAATCTTCTACATGGACCCTGCAGTCTTGCATGTGTGACATAGACAAGGAACCTGACAATCTTCTACATGGACCCTGCAGTCTTGTATGTGTGACATAGACAAGGAACCTGGCAATCTTCTACATGGACCCTGCAGTTTTGTATGTGTGACACAGACAAGGAACCTGACAATCTTCTACATGGACCCTGCAGTCTTGTATGTGTGACATAGACAAGGAACCTGACAATCTTCTACATGGACCCTGCAGTCTTGCATGTGTGACATAGACAAGGAACCTGACAATCTTCTACATGGACCCTGCAGTCTTGTATGTGTGACATAGACAAGGAACCTGACAATCTTCTACATGGACCCTGCAGTCTTGCATGTGTGACATAGACAAGGAACCTGACAATCTTCTACATGGACCCTGCAGTCTTGCATGTGTGACATAGACAAGGAACCTGGCAATCTTCTACATGGACCCTGCAGTCTTGCATGTCTGACATAGACAAGGAACCTGGCAATCTTCTACATGGACCCTGCAGTCTTGCATGTCTGACATAGACAAGGAACCTGGCAATCTTCTACATGGACCCTGCAGTCTTGTATGTCTGACATAGACAAGGAACCTGGCAATCTTCTACATGGACCCTGCAGTCTTGTATGTCTGACATAGACAAGGAACCTGGCAATCTTCTACATGGACCCTGCAGTCTTGCATGTGTGACATAGACAAGGAACCTGGCAATCTTCTACATGGACCCTGCAGTCTTGCATGTGTGACATAGACAAGGAACCTGACAATCTTCTACATGGACCCTGCAGTCTTGCATGTGTGACATAGACAAGGAACCTGACAATCTTCTACATGGACCCTGCAGTCTTGCATGTGTGACATAGACAAGGAACCTGACAATCTTCTACATGGACCCTGCAGTCTTGCATGTGTGACATAGACAAGGAACCTGACAATCTTCTACATGGACCCTGCAGTCTTGCATGTGTGACATAGACAAGGAACCTGACAATCTTCTACATGGACCCTGCAGTCTTGCATGTGTGACATAGACAAGGAACCTGACAATCTTCTACATGGACCCTGCAGTCTTGCATGTGTGACATAGACAAGGAACCTGACAATCTTCTACATGGACCCTGCAGTCTTGCATGTGTGACATAGACAAGGAACCTGACAATCTTCTACATGGACCCTGCAGTCTTGTATGTGTGACATAGATAAGGAACCTGACAATCTTCTACATGGACCCTGCAGTCTTGCATGTGTGACATAGACAAGGAACCTGACAATCTTCTACATGGACCCTGCAGTCTTGCATGTGTGACATAGACAAGGAACCTGACAATCTTCTACATGGACCCTGCAGTCTTGTATGTGTGACATAGACAAGGAACCTGGCAATCTTCTACATGGACCCTGCAGTCTTGTATGTGTGACATAGACAAGGAACCTGGCAATCTTCTACATGGACCCTGCAGTCTTGTATGTGTGACATAGACAAGGAACCTGACAATCTTCTACATGGACCCTGCAGTCTTGCATGTGTGACATAGACAAGGAACCTGGCAATCTTCTACATGGACCCTGCAGTCTTGTATGTGTGACATAGACAAGGAACCTGGCAATCTTCTACATGGACCCTGCAGTCTTGTATGTGTGACACAGACAAGGAACCTGACAATATTCTACATGGACCCTGCAGTCTTGTATGTGTGACATAGACAAGGAACCTGACAATCTTCTACATGGACCCTGCAGTCTTGCATGTCTGACATAGACAAGGAACCTGGCAATCTTCTACATGGACCCTGCAGTCTTGTATGTGTGACATAGACAAGGAACCTGGCAATCTTCTACATGGACCCTGCAGTCTTGTATGTGTGACATAGACAAGGAACCTGGCAATCTTCTACATGGACCCTGCAGTCTTGCATGTGTGACATAGACAAGGAACCTGACAATCTTCTACATGGACCCTGCAGTCTTGCATGTCTGACATAGACAAGGAACCTGGCAATCTTCTACATGGACCCTGCAGTCTTGCATGTGTGACATAGACAAGGAACCTGACAATCTTCTACATGGACCCTGCAGTCTTGTATGTGTGACATAGACAAGGAACCTGGCAATCTTCTACATGGACCCTGCAGTCTTGCATGTGTGACATAGACAAGGAACCTGACAATCTTCTACATGGACCCTGCAGTCTTGCATGTGTGACATAGACAAGGAACCTGACAATCTTCTACATGGACCCTGCAGTCTTGTATGTGTGACATAGACAAGAAACCTGGCAATCTTCTACATGGACCCTGCAGTCTTGTATGTGTGACATAGACAAGGAACCTGGCAATCTTCTACATGGACCCTGCAGTCTTGTATGTGTGACATAGACAAGGAACCTGGCAATCTTCTACATGGACCCTGCAGTCTTGCATGTGTGACATAGACAAGGAACCTGACAATCTTTTACATGGACCCTGCAGTCTTGTATGTGTGACATAGACAAGGAACCTGGCAATCTTCTACATGGACCCTGCAGTTTTGTATGTGTGACACAGACAAGGAACCTGACAATCTTCTACATGGACCCTGCAGTCTTGTATGTGTGACATAGACAAGGAACCTGACAATCTTCTACATGGACCCTGCAGTCTTGCATGTGTGACATAGACAAGGAACTTGACAATCTTCTACATGGACCCTGCAGTCTTGCATGTGTGACATAGACAAGGAACCTGACAATCTTCTACATGGACCCTGCAGTCTTGCATGTGTGACATAGACAAGGAACCTGACAATCTTCTACATGGACCCTGCAGTCTTGCATGTGTGACATAGACAAGGAACCTGACAATCTTCTACATGGACCCTGCAGTCTTGCATGTCTGACATAGACAAGGAACCTGACAATCTTCTACATGGACCCTGCAGTCTTGCATGTCTGACATAGACAAGGAACCTGGCAATCTTCTACATGGACCCTGCAGTCTTGTATGTGTGACATAGACAAGGAACCTGGCAATCTTCTACATGGACCCTGCAGTCTTGTATGTGTGACATAGACAAGGAACCTGGCAATCTTCTACATGGACCCTGCAGTCTTGCATGTGTGACATAGACAAGGAACCTGACAATCTTCTACATGGACCCTGCAGTCTTGTATGTCTGACATAGACAAGGAACCTGGCAATCTTCTACATGGACCCTGCAGTCTTGCATGTGTGACATAGACAAGGAACCTGACAATCTTCTACATGGACCCTGCAGTCTTGCATGTGTGACATAGACAAGGAACCTGACAATCTTCTACATGGACCCTGCAGTCTTGCATGTGTGACATAGACAAGGAACCTGACAATCTTCTACATGGACCCTGCAGTCTTGCATGTGTGACATAGACAAGGAACCTGACAATCTTCTACATGGACCCTGCAGTCTTGCATGTGTGACATAGACAAGGAACCTGACAATCTTCTACATGGACCCTGCAGTCTTGCATGTGTGACATAGACAAGGAACCTGACAATCTTCTACATGGACCCTGCAGTCTTGCATGTGTGACATAGACAAGGAACCTGACAATCTTCTACATGGACCCTGCAGTCTTGTATGTGTGACATAGACAAGGAACCTGGTAATCTTCTACATGGACCCTGCAGTCTTGTATGTCTGACATAGACAAGGAACCTGGCAATCTTCTACATGGACCCTGCAGTCTTGTATGTGTGACATAGACAAGGAACCTGGCAATCTTCTACATGGACCCTGCAGTCTTGTATGTCTGACATAGACAAGGAACCTGGCAATCTTCTACATGGACCCTGCAGTCTTGTATGTCTGACATAGACAAGGAACCTGGCAATCTTCTACATGGACCCTGCAGTCTTGTATGTGTGACATAGACAAGGAACCTGGCAATCTTCTACATGGACCCTGCAGTCTTACATGTCGTACATATGAACTGACAAACATTGGACCTTGCATTCTTGTATGTACCATACATATGAACAGACAAACATTGGTCCTTGCATTCTTGTATGTACCATACATATGAACAGACAAACATTGGACCTTGCATTCTTGTATGTACCATACATATGAACAGACAAACATTGGTCCTTGCATTCTTGTATGTACCATACATATGAACAGACAAACATTGGACCTTGCATTCTTGTACGTACCATACATATGAACAGACAAACATTGGACCTTGCATTCTTGTATATACCATACATATGAACAGACAAACATTGGACCTTGCATTCTTGTACATGTCGTACATATGAACAGACAAACATTGGTCCTTGCATTCTTGTACGTGTCGTACATATGAACAGACAAACATTGCACCTGCAGTCTTATATTTACGTCACACACAGGCAGACACCAAACATGTACATACAGAAGCGAACATAAATTATTTTGACAAATGCCCATTCTACAGATGGATTCAGCCCACATAAAGAAAACATTATCAAGGCGAAATAGTAGAACATATACTCGAGAAAATAAAATATGTGAAATATTCAATAAAATAATTAGATTCATTGCATAAAAATGAAGTTTAAAAAATGCATAACTGTTATTTGATAACAGAGCAATAACAATATTCCATTATATTTTGTTACCGACACATTTCATCTGTTTATGTTTGATCAGAATGATGACCTGGCAAGTTCAGATTGTGGCCAGATAAACAAAACAATTAGTGATATTGAAATAACACCAGGCGCAGTACTAAAACAGATAACACCAAGCAGACAAACTAACAGGTACCCTCAAACAGGGACATTGCTACCCCCAAACATGGGAAGTGATACCCACAAATGGGGGAATCAAGTACCCTCAAACAAGGACAATGGTGTCCCAAACAAGGAACCTATCAGGTACCCTCTATCAAGAAAACTAATTGGTATCCCAAAAAGAAACTAACTGGTACCTCAAGGCAGTGACACTGGCACCCTAAACAAGAAAACTAACTGATACTCTCAGACAGGGAAACTGGTACTCTCAGACAGGGAAACTGGTACTCTCAGACAGGGAAACTGGTACTCTCAAACAGGGAAACTGGTACTCTCAAACAGGGAAACTGGTACTCTCAAACAGGGAAACTGGTACTCTCAAACAGGGAAACTGGTACTCTCAAACAGGGAAACTGGTACTCTCAAACAGGGAAACTGGTACTCTCAAACAGGGAAACTGGTACTCTCAAACAGGGAAACTGGTACTCTCAAACAGGGAAACTGGTACTCTCAAACATGGAAACTGGTACTCTCAAACAGGGAAACTGGTACTCTCAAACAGGGAAACTGGTACTCTCAAACAGGGAAACTGGTACTCTCAAACAGGGAAACTGGTACTCTCAAACAGGGAAACTGGTACTCTCAAACAATGAAACTGGTACTCTCAAACAATGAAACTGGTACTCTCAAACAGGGAAACTGGTACTCTCAGACAGGGAAACTGGTACTCTCAGACAGGGAAACTGGTACTCTCAGACAGGGAAACTGATACTCTCAAACAGGGAAACTGATCCTCTCAGTCAGGGAAACTGGTACTCTCAAACAGGGAAACTGGTACTCTGAAACAGGGAAACTGGTACTCTCAAACAGGGAAACTGGTACTCTCAAACAGGGAAACTGGTACTCTCAAACAGGGAAACTGGTACTCTCAAACACGGAAACTGGTACTCTCAAACAGGGAAACTGGTACTCTCAAACAGGGAAACTGGTACGCTCAGTGAGGGAAACTGGTACTCTCAAACAGGGATACTGGTACTCTCAAACAGGGAAATAGGTTTTCTCAGCCAGAGAAACTATCTGATATCCCCTAACAAGAAAACTAACTTGTACTTCCAAATAGGCAAACTACCTGGTACCCCAAGACTTAGAAACTAACTGATAATCCACCAAACATGAAGATTAACTAGTCCAGTCAACATACTATTTATGTAGTGTCCCAAACAGGCGTAATGGTAATGCACCTGGGGATTATAACCCACGAAACATGCATCAAACATGTAACCTCTGATGATCAGACTACCCCTCAAGTTGTATCTATTTCAACTATTTCCTATTTCTCACCACATCACACAATGCCCTCTCACACCATAGAATGCTTGCCAGCACCACCCACACACAGGATCAAATAGAAACAAGATAAAATAACAAATACGGAACAATTCAGTGATCAAATTCAAAGCAAGAAAATAGTGTAGTAAGAAAACAACCACAGCTACACAATCACATCATGCGTAAGAATTATATGGGCATAACAGCCGGCTGTGGTGAAGGAATTACGGGGGCAATTCGTTATCCCGTATACCGTGTTTTAAACACAGCTGCAGGCGATTTGGCAGCAGATCTCTTGGCGTTGGTTTCCCATACAAAGGTATGAGTGCTGGTTGTTCATAAAGCCATGGCAAACTACAGAACGTAAACTTGTCAAGAAATCACTAACAGCCAAAAAATACAACTGATATTGACTAACAGCCAAATAAAAAATGCTGAGGTTGTCTGCAAGGTACTGTAAGGATATGCAACTTTTTAAAAACAAGATGAATTTGTCTTCATATATTCGCCATTATAAACCAGAACTGATCAAATGTAATGCATTTACATAAAGACAAACCAAAGCACACAAATTGTTCACATAAAAATGTCCAAAATGTAACAATAGCAGCAAGAACAGCATGAAGACAACACTGAACAAGCACAGAGAAACAGGGACATTGAACAAAAGCTGTGGGTTTTCCATGTTCTTTATGTCCGTGCATGGTGCATTGAAGCAAAATGTACAAGGGATATCCTCAAAGCTGCAGAAAAATATAACAGTCACGATTCCTTAAATTATCTTGTTGTGACAGATGTTTCCTTAAATTATCTTGTGGTGACGGATGTTTCCTTACATTATCTTGTGGTGATGGATACTTCCTTAATTTATAAGAATAATATTTCCTTAAATAGTGATGGATAATGTTTTCTTAATTAATCTTTCAGTGAAATTATAATCTTTATATATTAACAATTATTTTGCTCTGGTTTTTTGTTGTTGCTCGTTTCATACTTGTACTGTCACTCATGATTTTCATGCTTTTACGGCACTCTCTATAACTGTAACATTATTGCCTATTACTGAGATATATGGCCTATATATGTATCCATTAGTCTCCTCCATTTTACCTTCCTAAATGACTAAGTTCTGCCTTTCTTGTGTAAGCGCTGATGCCTTTCTTTTTACTTGACAAAAATAGCTGATTCTTACCAAAACATTTAAATATTTTAAAGAGTATCTAAATTGTGTTTTATTTTTCCCAATGTTTCTGTATCCACTATTTTCCCATGAAAGTTTCCACTTAACCTCAATACACATTATCAAGATCCAGGGAATAAAATGAAGATATGTTATTTGTCAGGTAGAGTATGCAAACACGTCTTTTTATGCATCTCTGCAGGTGATTATGTCATCACTTATCTTGGCCTTTACCTCTTTTCCCATTGATCTTTCAAATTATCACAATATTTTCCAATGCCTCGCTGCTCCTTACATGACCAAAGAACCTTGTTTATCTCTTTCTTATAGTTGTATATAATGTTCTACTTTCCTTAGCCTCTTCCAGACAATGGTTCTTAGTTACTTTGGCAGTCAAAAATATTCACAACATTTATATTACTAAATGTAGCTGCAGATAATTGTCTATATTTGTATTTTCTCACTTGATCTTTCCGTGACAAGATTTCCTCATTTTTACACCTAAAACCTGTGAAGTCATCATGACCAACCTGGACCTAATCCCCCAGCCAGTCCTACCTGCTGGACTGACCCATAACCTGATTACATATTAATACCCCTCCACAGAGGTGATGTCCCAGTACACACTGCTGGTTTCTGGGTCTGGAGAGTGAAAAGAGAGGTATGCAATACATCCCCCATGTAGACGGCACTTTGGTACCGGGCTAGGAGACAAACCTCTACACCAACGTCACTGAGACTGATGTGAGCTGTGTTCAGGGCCAGTACAACGTGAATGCTAATGAACTGAACTAAGATTATTTCCTAACTTTACCAATAGTATGATTTCTGAGTTCGACATGCAGTGGCAGGCCTGTGTCTTTACTTCATCTGTTAGTGACAATATTGTAATTTCAATACTTCTGGCTGGCAAAGTAATTAGCAACGAGTGTCAGCAACAGGCTAATGGAAGTATGACATTATTCACAACTATAAGAAAGATATCGAAATAACCAGATTATGTCTATTAACTTTACATTTACACAAAGACATGTTTCAAACTGCTACCTTTCAGTATCTTTATGTCCCAAGAAACACATCTTTGTGTGACTGTGTAGACTAAAACCAAAAAGTATGTTAAAATCCTGCAGAGAAACAAGTACAAACTTATGTACATACCTTATTAAGGGCACATGATCAGGGGACAGACATCACAGTGAATAATATATCCCACTTATAAATTACTGGCAAATATGAAAATGAACAAAATCTTTATAATAATCACTAAAAAGTAATATGTACGTTAAACAAATTAAGAAGCGCTTAGAAACAATAGCAATGTAGTTCCTCAGACAAATGTGGCGGATATCTTTGACTGCCAGAGTAATTTAAGAACAACTGTCTGGAATGGGCTACTGAAAGTAGAACATTATATACAACAATAAGAAGGAGACAAACATCGTTCTTTGGTCATGTGATGAGAAGCGAGGCATTGGAACACATTGTGATAATCTGAAAGATCAGTGGGAAAAGAAGCAGAGGCAGGCAGAGATAAATGATGCTGAATAGTCTGAAACGGTGGCATGGAGTTTATATCATCAACAGAGTTGATCCAGAACACGAAGGACCGAGACCTGAACGCCTAAGCCAGTTGGCAGGACACATGATGATGATGCTAAAGTATGCCACACATGTCCTACGTTTTGGTTGTAAGAACATTTGTCAAGAACACAATGATGAGTGAATTACCTGGGGATACGATTTGATTGACATCTAACTTATACTGAGCATGAAGACCAGGTGATAACAAAGGCCAAGCGGGGTTTGGCTGCGATGCGGGTGATGGCCGCGGCAAACTGTCAGCAGTGCCATCTATGTCTTCTTTACGACGGTCTGGTCCTTTCTGTTTTGGAGTATGTGATGGCGATCCTGACTCTCAGCCATAAGCAGATAGAAAGGATGGAAAGGATACAGAACGAAGCTATGTGCATTATTCTTGGATGTACAAGAGATACAGCATGCAGGGCGACGCGCTACCTTCTTGATTTTCCAACCATGAGGAACAGAATACAATTTTGCCAAGCACATGCATATCTTAGAGTCAACACAAACACACAACATTCACTGCACAGCGAGATTAAGAAGGTAAAGGGCAGCAGGTTAAAAAGAAGAAAGTCGTGGATGGGTCAAGCCGAAGACATTCTTCAGCAGGTGTGTTCACTTGAGGACTTAGAACCTGGCGAGGAGTGGGTACAAGTGCCAACAGAGTTCTGTACATTCTTTTCAGTGTGCATCCAACTAGACAGGAAATGCAGACAAGAAAATCCAGCTGCTGTGGAGGCGGAAGTACAGGCTCTGATCTTGGAGAATTCGTTAGAGGATGATGCTGTCATTTACACGGATGGATCGGTCGTCTAAGAAGTGAGAAGTTCATGGGCCTTTATGGCTCGGGCCGGAGGGAAAAGTGTGAAGGAAGAGTCTGGTGCTTTTGCTTTGACCACAAGCAGCCTGACTATGGAAGTCATGGCAGTAAGTAAAGCAATAACATGGCTCGAGACACAGACATTCAATCTTCAAACATTCAAATCTTAGTGACACAATGAGTATGCTCAGGAGGATAGAGATGGGGTCGGTCCGAAGAGAGTGGCTGCTGTCTCTGGAGCGGTCTCAGCTGGCAAAGATTAGTTTCATCTTCATGCCAGGGCACGCGGGTGTACAAGGGAATGAGCAGGCTGACAGACTTGCAAGCAGGGCTACCGTGGAAGGCGGACGAGCCATGGACCAGGCAGACAGTCTGAATGCTCTATGAGAAGTAAGTCATTTACGAGAACCAAGCAAAGATTGGGAATCTACAACCATGGTCAGGCTGCGAGAACAGCAAGTTAAAAGAGGGGTGGCCAAACAAGAACACTACGTAGGAAGCCAAAGAAAATTAATAAACCAACACAGAACTGGTGTCGCTAGCCTATACACGCTGCGGGATTTACTGAGGAGGGGATCCGAGCACTTATGGACTGAATGGTTCGATGTGCAATGAGGATGATCTGTCGACTAACTAACTAACTAACAACACAAACATGACTATCAAGAAATTATGATAAAGTATAACACAACAGATATGAACACACAACTCATGTGTGAACATTGTACTAATCAAAGCATCATGTGTGATTGTATTTCTGCCATTGGGCCACATACACTACAGAAATCTGACAATGTATTTATTTTTACAAAGTGTGTATATCTGGCCACTGTGTAAGTCATACACTTAAAGTGTAATTGTTATAATTAATACCATCATTGTGAAAGTACTGTAATCTATTGGGACTGATTTTATTAAAAAGACAGTAAATTATTTACTTATTTTGCATTTCTGTGCAAGAAACAAAATAAGAATAGTAAGTCAGCTGTTTTCTCCATCAAGTTTCAGACAAAACGGATAAACAAGTGGGGTTCACTTATTACAATGCAATGAATAAATGAAAAACCCCAAGTGAAAAAAGGTCAGCTTTGTAATAGCACAATGGCAAAAGACAACACAACACAGCATATACAATGCCATAGATAAAAATATAAGATACAAATTCTGTAGCAATATGTACATACTTACATTTCATATTATTTGACAAGTAATACATGAGTAATATATTTTAATGAGCAAGGGATCAGGTCAATTCCCATAATGAAACTGTGATCTGGCTGGTATAAAGTGCTTATTCTAACACCGCCCTACAACAGTGACTTGTGGTGCTTCTTCTTTCTCTGCCTCCCACACCCCATGAAGCACAGGTGCTCAGTCACCTCATGCCAAGTCATCCTATCCTTTGCCTCCTCTTGCAGGTCCTAGATGACTCATCTCCATCCCAGAGCATGGCAGAGTTGATCAGAACCCTCAGTCTTTAACTTCTGCTGTGCTAATTCCGAGGCAGCAGGTTCAACTCCTACACCAGTCAGTTGGATTAAAATGTTGCCTTCTCGTTCTTGGCTTGTGGGCACAAATTACAAGTACCTCTGAAGTCAGAGTGGGGTTGCCTGATGGCAAAGGGCACTGGTAGCATGCAAAAATCAGTCCAGTGCACTAAAAATAGTAGCATGTGTATGGACTACCTCAAGTTTAAAGGGAGTGAATAGATAAAAATAAAACATCTCCATCTCTAATTCTCTTCTCTGTGTGTAGGTAAATACAATACATTTATAGAACCCTTTCTCTTCTCTGTGTGTAGGTAAATACAATACATTTATAGAGCCCTTTCTCTTCTCTGTGTGTAGGTAAATACATGTATAGAACCCTTTATCTTCTCTGTGTGTAGGTAAATACATTTATAGAACCCTTTCTCTTCTGTGTGTGTAGGTAAATACATGTAATAGAACCCTTTCTCTTCTCTGTGTGTAGGTAAATACAATACATGTATAGAACCCTTTCTCTTCTGTGTGTGTAGGTAAATACATGTATAGAACCCTTTCTCTTCTCTGTGTGTAGGTAAATACAATACATGTATAGAACCCTTTCTCTTCTCTGTGTGTAGGTAAATACATGTATAGAACCCTTTCTCTTCTCTGTTTGTAGGTAAATACAATACATGTATAGAACCCTTTCTCTTCTCTGTGTATAGGTAAATACAATACATGTATAGAACCCTTTCTCTTCTCTGTGTGTAGGTAAATACAATACATGTTTAGAACCCTTTCTCTTCTCTGTGTGTAGGTAAATACAATACATTTATAGAACCCTTTCTCTTCTCTGTGTGTAGGTAAATACAATACATTTATAGAACCCTTTCTCTTCTCTGTGTGTAGGTAAATACATGTAATAGAACCCTTTCTCTTCTCTGTGTGTAGGTAAATACAATACATGTATAGAACCCTTTCTCTTCTCTGTGTGTAGGTAAATACATGTATAGAACCCTTTCTCTTCTCTGTGTGTAGGTAAATACAATACATTTATAGAACCCTTTCTCTTCTCTGTGTGTAGGTAAATACATGTATAGAACCCTTTCTCTTCTGTGTGTGTAGGTAAATACAATACATGTATAGAACCCTTTCTCTTCTCTGTGTATAGGTAAATACAATACATTTATAGAACCCTTTCTCTTCTCTGTGTGTAGGTAAATACAATACATTTATAGAGCCCTTTCTCTTCTCTGTGTGTAGGTAAATACATTTATAGAACCCTTTCCTAAGCCTTGAGGCAGTTTGGATATATGGTGCTAGTCACATTTGTAACTAGACCACCTGGCACAAACCTGGTCAGTATCGCGCTGGCTGCCTTGACTTCCCATGCCATCTGCTGGTACCTGTGTTATTTACCTGAGAGCCCAGGTACATGTTTTTAAACATCCACCTTAATGGGGACTTGAACAGATGACAAGTGGGTCTTCATGCAGGCATGCCAGCCAGTGTACTACAGCAGATATCTGTGCCCAAGTAAGTCTTCTTTAGTTCCCTCTGCCTTGTAGATTCCAGAGCAAAGTCTTTCAAGTATGAATGGCTGCACACATTTAACAGATGCTCACCTGCCACCCGGTAGTCAAGGGTTTGAATCCACACCATGGCAGATACAAAAAAATTAACAAGGGTTCCCAGATTGACCCAGCCTACAATGGGACTACCAGAAAATTCTTGGGAAGTAAAAGCTACCAACGAAACACTGACCACATGACCCACCAACTGCCAGGTTGTCTATGCAAATATGGGCCTGGCACCGTGTGCCAAATGTTCCCTAAAGCATGTAAAATGGTCCTTGACCTACAAAACATTTAAAGAACTGCTGTTACATTTTCATTCTAAGCACCAGAGGACGGCATGATTGAATGGATAAGTGAGCTTGCTCTTAAACTTCCAGTGTGCTGATGTCAAGATAGTAGGTTCAACCCTTACACTGGTCAGTTGGACTTAATTGTTGCCTTCTCAACCTTAACTTCAGGATGTAAATTACAAGTACCTCTGAAGTCAGAGTGGGTTTGCCTGATGGCCGACCTATCTGTTCAAACAAGATTGCTTGATCAGTCAGTTTTTGATAAAGGCTTGCCTGATCTCTTTACAGCAAAACACTGCCCTCATATGTGTGACAAAAGGTCACAGCATGACAGAAGAATATTACATTTATCTGTGACACATGCCAGTTTAAGCAAGATTGCTTGACCTTTCTGTTATAAGGGATTGTCTCATTTATCTATGGCAAAAGATTGTCTCTTCTGCGTATGAAAAAAAATCACCCCATATTTCTGCAACAAAATATGGACTATATATATGACAAAACACTGCCTGATTAATCTGTGATAAAAGCATATGTGATCAATCTTCGCAAAAAAAAATGCTTCTTGACGAAACATAGCTGATGTATTTTTGACAAAATATCACCTCATGACAGAAGAATACCACATTTATCTGTGACAAATTACTGCTAATCTGCTTGCGGATAGTCTGATCTGTCATAAAATATGACCTTTTCTGTCATAAAAGATGACTGCAGGTACCATGCTGTGCTTATGGATAAAGTCTGCCTCCCCAGGAGAATCAGACATCTTCCAGCAAACACATCAGAAATCTCTTGACAGACACATAAGCAATTTTTTGAGCAGACATATTAACCAATCAATTTTTTGAGCAGACACATAAGCAGTCTCTGTATCTGATTAATCTCTGGCAGAGACATAAGAAAACAACAACAAATTATTTTGTTGTCATGACTCGCAGAAACATAACAAAACAGCATTTATGTTGACAAATATGTTGAGATTCATCATCCCAGCAGCTAGTCCTGTGCAGATATTTTCCCTCAACTGTTCTTCAAACTTCTTTAACTGCTATCATTTTCTAGGCAACCATAACAAAAGTAGTCTTCAGTTTTCCTTCTTGGTAGTAATCATACAAGCCATTGTCTCCATACAGAGATCCTCTTCCTACTCCGCAAACTTAAGATCATAATCAACAACTAACTGTTAGTTGCTCTAAAGTTCAATCCGCAACCTGCTTACAGGGTTTCAGGTTACCATGATTAGAGATCAAGGATGGAGAGATTAAGGATGGAGAGATTAAGGATGAAGAGAATAAACAAACAAAACAATGGTAAGAAAAATATACACTTTGCAATGACTGACAGGAAAATAAATACAAAAATATTATTTGTTTCCATAACTGGCAGTACACAAGAATACATCTAAACATGGCGTTGCTTGAGGATCACACAAGATTTGCACAGCCATCAATATTTATATAAAATAAAAATGTGACCTCTCAACAACTCACACAGAAGAAATTTTTTAGCATATTTGCATAGGAACAATGTAAAACATTTGTTAAGACTAGTAATCCTTTTTCATAATTATACAGCTATCGTTTATGTCCGCCCACAATTCCTGGCTTTGTGTGGACTTTCTCATAAAATACTATTATTCTTACTAAGAACCACGAACACAAGTGATTAGTATTACTGGCATCCTGATAAGGTGTATGCATGCCGATACAAAATATATATTTTAGCAACAATATATCTACAAAAAGGAATTCAACAGCTGCAGAATGAACATTACACCAATTTTATCAGTATTTTGGTCTACCTCACACCCGAGGTGTCTTGCCACCGTACATAGTCTGGGTAAACTTCCTGGCCTTTGGTCGTCTCCGGATCTTGGGCCGAGATTTGTACCTGTAATACTGGTTAAATAGGAACAGGGCCACCAGGCTGGTCCCAAGGACAGCCAGGACTGGGAACCAGGTGAAGCGGTCCTGGGTCAGCATCTGCCCGGAGAGATGTGACTGCAGGCCAATGCCTGGGGAGTCTCCAACTGCAGAGCCTAAATCCACGTCTGGGTGGTTGGGGGGTACAGCAGGAGCATTCAGGTCGATTGAGAGAAGTTTGATATTTTGTGGCTGGTAAAGGTTTCTGTGAAAACATAAATAAAAGTTGATAGAATGTTGATATTTTGTGGCTGGTAAAGGTTTCTGTGAAAACATAAATAAATAACAGCCGAGAGAATACTGATATTTTGTGGCTAGTAAAGGTTTCTGTGAAAACATAAATAAAAGTTGATAGAATGTTGATATTTTGTGACTGGTAAAGGTTTCTGTGAAAACATAAATAAATAACAGCTGAGAGAACATTGATATTGTGTGGCTGGTAAAGGTTTCTGTGAAAACATAAATAACAATTGATGACTTTTTCCAACCCTTTTTCTTGTTACACTCTTATCCTATAGGATGCAATGTAAACAAATCAATTTATAATACATAACCCCCCCCCCCTCCCCCCCCCCCTCCCCAATGTGTGGTCCAATATAAAATTATCCGGTAACCAGTGTATAATATGCAAGCATTTTAATTTATAATCAGACCAGATGACAGTAACATGAAAGCAAAAAGTTTAATTTTTGCTAGAATTGTGCTGCAAGTGACAATGTACAGTTAATAACAGTTTGTCACTAATTTTAAAAATAATAATGCAGTTTTTAGTATATTGTTTACATTACTGAAATATTTTACTAGAAAAAATAATTACAAACTGGCAATTTCCTTTCAATCTATGTAATTGATTTTGCTTGCCAGTATGAGACTAAAAAATTAATACTTCCACTTTGAAGTGAGGTACAGTTGGATTAGTTTTCATAATCTGTTCAACTTGTGCAGGGTTAATAAATTTATTAACAATTTTGAAAATGTTACTACATTAGCTAATATTTACATCATCATCATATGCCATGCCAACTGGTACAGGCAATCATGTCCCCCCACAAGTGTCTGCTATCTGTGTTCCTGATAAGTTCGACCAATGATTGTCTTCAGAGCTGTTTTGTCAAACCATCCAGCATTTTCTCCATCTGATGACGCTCGATCTTCTTGGTTGTCACAACTTTCTCCAGATCCTCTTGTCTCGTAACATGACAAAACTAATTATGACTGTTTTCTCCTGATATTGACAATCAAATGTCTTTGCGAATTACTCTCTTGCAATACTTGAATACTGTGACTTACTACAAAAAGATACTTTTTACCGTCTACATTTCAGTGTTTGCTAGGTCTATTCTCTTAATCTCTGTCACACATTTTGCATCTGATGTTATGACTGCCATAAAATATTGGAATTAACTGACTTAGCAGTTTCCCTTCTATAGTAATATGACATTTTGATGTTATCATTTTCTTTGATATAACCATTAATTCTGTTTATCTGATATTCAAGGAAAGTCCTTTTTTTTTGCACGCTTTATTACTACAATGTCCAACAGCTGTAGATCTTTTAATTTTATAGTTTCAATACTGTGTCAGATGCATAATGCAGATTGTTTATATTATAACCTCTAACTCATAACTACTGGACCACCTCTGATCTCTCATTATTATTTCGCTATAGAGAGAAAAGAGCCATGACAAAACACATCCTTGTCTTAATCTGTTCATAATTACCCACTTTAAATCCCAATTTAACTGCTGCTTCTTGTGTCCAGTAAGTATATTTTTTGTATTATTCTAAGATCAACATTCATAACATCTGATGGGAGGTGCCTTGAAGAGATTAGAACAAGAATCATTATGACTAAGGTAGACTTTTACAAGATGGAAAACATACTGACCAATAAAAAGATGTCAACTGCAATGAGAAAAAGAGTGTTGAAGTGCTACATAGAACCTGTACTTTTGTATGGATGTGAAGCGTGGACAATGAGCAGACAAGCAAATGGAGTGGAAATGTGGTTTCTGAGGTAAATGCAAAGAATACAATGGACAGACAGACAAACCAATGAGCAAGTCCTACAAGAAGCAAATGAAAACCATAAATTGATTAGAGAAATTAGACCTAGAAAGTCAAAATTGTTTTAGGCTCATTATGAGAAGAAATAAACTAGAGAACTTGTTGACAACTGGCAAGACTAAGGGGAAAAGAACAAGGAGAAGACAGAGAAGTAAATATCTGGATGGCTTGGCCATGTGGCATGGTCTAGACAAGAACACAGAGTTGATCCACGACTCTGGTTAGATAGCGAAATATGACCTTTCACATTTATTGGCACTGCACGTAATGATGATTCTGAGATCTTTCCCATAAATTTTAATATCCTCCAAGATTTTGATAATTTCATCACGTTTCAATTTCTTAACTGATTTGATGTAATTTATAAGGCATAAGAATAAGTCATACTGTGCCTTAACTGTCTTAACACTATAGTGTTCAAAATGTGTATAATACTGGATTATTTTGTCCTTTCCCTTTCACAAACCCTATATCCTTCAATAATTTCCATCTTTACTTCCCTTCTTGTTCTTCTCATAACAATTCAGAGTAAAAGTTTGGTGACATGATTTATGAGTTGATTGAATTAAATTCTTCACATGAAATTGTGATTTCTTGGGTAAAGTTAAACATACAGATGTCATCATAGCACTAGGTGCTTAAATATCATTCACTAGCTTGGTTAATATTTCTTTTCCGAATTCTCCCAGGACTTCGACCTCTACCATTATTTCATCTGGCCCTGTCAGTTTTCTTTCTTCATATGTTTGATGTCATCAATGACTTCTTCCTTTAGTATAGATGGACCTTCCATTCTTCCTTTAGTATAGATGGACCTTCCAAGTTACTTTCTTCTATTAACTCTACTCATTCTCCATCATAGAACTGCCTCACATATCAGTGTTTAATCTGATCATCTTCTGCCTGTCAAATCTGTCAATGTGTCTATTCATATTCTGTGCATGTTTAATAGAAATTAATTAAATGTTATGTATTCATATGTACACATGCATAAACATATATATACACATACATGATGAGTTAAACATGCACGCACGCACGCACGCACACACACACACATCCAGAGACTCACACCTGCACACTCAAATCGCGCGCACACACACACACACACACATCCACACTCACACCTGCACTCAAATCGAGCGTGCGCACGCGCGCACGCACGCACACACACACACAAGTTAAGCATGCACATGTACACACACAAACAAATGATGAGTTAAAGAAGCACATGTATACACACACACACATCCAGAGACTTGCACATGTATACACACACACACACATCTAGAGACTCACGTGCGCACACGCACGCACGCACACACACACACAAATGATGAGTTAAAAATGCATGCACAAGCACACATACGCTACAGATAAGAACAACAAACTTACGAAGGAGCCGTTTTATTAATTGGATAAGGCTTGGCCCACACCAGGCTTGGACACGGGGGCAGAGGTCGTGGATGGGACGAGCCTAGACTGCCTTCTATGACCTTTGAGTAGCGATGGAGATGGTTTCCTTGAAACAGAAAAACTGACTGACTGACAAATATATAACAACACATATACAAATAAAGGTAGTTCCAAAACAGATAGCCCCATAATAACATCACATATACAGGTAAAGGTAGTCTTAAAATAAAAAGCATCGTGATAACATTACATATACCAGTAAAGATAGTCCCAAAATGGACAGTGCCGGATCAGCAAAGCAATGAATGCTCCAACTATCTGAGCTTACATCCTAGACCAGTTGTTAACCAATGTCGGCAACTGTCTAGGATGGAAGCTCCGACAGGTGGAAAGTTAGAGCCCTGCCATGACATTAAGTCTTTAGATTGCATTTCCTTGAACTAGGGTAAGGCTTGTACCCTCCCAATCGCACTCTTCTACCCAAAGCCATTGGCACAATGTGGGGTGCCGGGTTTGGTGAGCACCGCCCGAACATTCGGTGCTAACAGTAGCTCAATCATATCTGACTAAGTGGGATGCAGAGGTGTTTCCAAGGCACCAGGGCCAGGTTCTATACTGGCCAAGACCTATTGACACGTCCTAGTCGCACGTCCTGGGCAACGGGTCCCTTCGGGGTCCTGGTTGTAGGATCACTGATTCTTCCGAAGTCGGAGAGTATCTGCCTGCATGGTGAGAAACCACTGGTTTGCACACCAATAAGACAGACATGGGACAACGGATACTCACGCTAACTTCAGGTCCGGTATGACATAACACTGATGTTGACAACAGGATGTCACCATCCGACATACAGGACTTCACGCTGGAGTTCACAGCCAGCAAACGCAAGCAAGTAAGCAAGCATTATCTGACTAAGTCCTGACTACCAAGAATTACGGGGATAAATAAGCCATCAAGTATAAAGAAAATAAAAAGGCAGATTATTACCTTCCATCCTAGCAGGCAACTCAGCAGCTGGAGGGAGTACAGCTTTATTTAGGTTAGACAGCACTGCCGGCAGAGAGTCATGAGCCGTGTACTCCAGGAGTGCACTCAACAGCCAGAAGCAATCTGAGGAAACAACGAATACTTCTAGGAATATGTTTGCTTTCATTTGGTCAAGAATCACTTTCACATGTGAATCACATCTGTACCTCCATCACATTGGTACATCCATAAGTGTTCCAGTCACCATCCATAGATCACACAGGGATAATCTCAGAACAGTATACAAACTCTGTAGCACTGTTTAGAATCTACATGCGTGTATACCAAAATCATACATCATCATCTTCATGTGCCCTGCCAAATTATCTCCACAGATCTCATTCACTGGTGTTCCGGATCAATTCTATTGATGTTATATTTTCATATCACCATCTTAAGCCACCTATCATAATTTCTCTTGGTCTGCCTCTGCCGTCACAGATCTTTCAAGTCGTTGATATTTTCCAATGCCTTTATTCTCCTAACATGACCATAGAGTATTGTGTCTCTTTCTTAAAGATGAATATAGTGTTCTATTTTCATCAGCCTTTTCCAGGCAATGTAGTTATCTACTCTGGCAGTTCAAAGTGTTCACAACATTCATCTCAGAAATCATATCTCTGTTGCTTCCAAGCTCTTCCTAATTTGTTCCTTCACATTCCAAGATTCACTGCCATCCAGCAAAAATTTCTATATAACAATTCAGTGTTCTCTTTTTAACATTAGGTACCAGACCTACTATAAAACACTTTTCATCTTCTGAAATGTAGCTTTTGCTTTTTGTCTTATTCTGAAATTTTTTTTTCATGGGTCAATCAATCAATCATGTGTCATGCCAAAAAAGCGTGGGCGGTCATGACTCGCCATTTCATTCGATCACCAGAGTCGTGGATCAGCTCAGTGTCCCTGTTTCGACCATGCCATGTGGCCAAGCCATCCAGGTATTTTCTTCTCAGTCTTCCCCTTGGTCTGTTCCCTTCAATCTTGCCAGTTGTCACCAAGTTCTCCAAACCATTTCTTCTCATAACATGTCCAACAAATTTTGATTATCTACGTCTAATTTCTCTAATCAATTTACGATTTTCATTTGTCTCCTGTAGTACTTGGTCATTGGTTTTTCTGTCTGTCCATGGTATTCTTTGCATTCTCCTCAGAAACCACATTTCTGCAGCCATCAGATGTTTTTCAGCTTGACTGCTCATTGTCCAAGTTTCACATCCATACAAAAGAACAGGCTCTATGTAGCCCCTCAACACTCTTTTTCTTGTTTCAATTGACATCTTTTTATTGGTCAGTATGTTTTTCATCTTGCTAAAGGCTACTTTCACCATGGCGATTCTTGTTCTAATCTCTTCAAGGCATCTCCCATCAGATGTTATGACTGTTCCGAGATAATTGTACTGCTTCACTTGTTGAAGAATATTCCCATTTACTTGTATATTATATTGTGGTATTTTGTTCTTCCTAGTGACGACCATAATCTGTATCTTTTTACAATTTAATTCTAACCCCCGTTGTTCACTGTGTGCAACAACCACATCTATTAATTGTTGCTGATCTTGCTCATTGTCTGCAATCAATACTGTATCATCTGCATATCTAATGTTATTGATGTTTCGTCCTCCAATGCTGATTCCATTTATATCTTCTACATTTCTGAAAATATTTTCACTGTATAGGGAAAAAAGATCTGGAGACATCACACATCCCTGCCTAACACCTCTCTTATATATTATGCTGATATTGTCCCACTTCATTATCAATCCTTATGGCAGCTTGTTGTTCCAAATATATGCTTTTTATAAGTCTAATGGCCTTCCCATCAATTTGTAGATCTGCAAGCATATCTACCATGTTGACATGACTTACTCTATCGAAAGTCTTTGTGTAGTCAATAAAGCAAAGATGTATATCTTTGTTTACTTCTATAGAACATTCAATAACTGACTGCAGCATATACACAGCATTTACTGTACCCTTTCCTTCTACAAACCCACATTGTTCTTCCCCTATTTCAGGTTGTATTTTCTTCCTCACTCTTTGCATGATAATTCGTAGCAAAATCTTCGTGATGTGACTCATTATACTAATTGTTCTATGTTGATCACATTCCAAGGCTCCTGATTTCTTTGGGATTGCAATAAATACAGAATTACATAATTCAGAAGGTATATCTCTGGTATCATATAATGTGTTCAGCAGTCTGGTGACTTGATCTATTCCATATTCTTCTAAAGCTTTAATCATTTCTGTTGTAATGTTATCTGAACCGGGGGTCTTGTCAGCTTTCATATGTTTAAGAATATTTCGAACCTCTATCTTCAAAATTGGCGGTCTTTCATTATTAAATCAAATATACTGTTCATCTCTGTTATCATCAACAACATTTGTCACATAATCTGACCATACATGTAGAATCTGATCTTTTTCTATTATGATTTTGCCATCTTTAGTTTTTAGACAGCCTGCTAATGTACTTGTTCTTTTATTAGTAAGTTCCTGAATTCTTTTGTGCACTAATTTGGTATTTTGACTGTTGTGTTGTTTTTCAATTATTTTCATGGGTAGGGTTTATAAAACTTATGTTGTCCACCGACATATAACTGCTTTGCTCTTGCATGCTTCTCCTCCATGGTTCTTTTTATTTTCCTTAGAGAACTCTAATATCTATTTCACACATGGGAGTTTTAACATTTCTGAAGATGACCAGAATCACAATTTGTGTGCATACAGACAGAATTAACATTTCTGCAGATGACTGGAGTCACAATTTGTGTGTATACAGACATAATTAACCTTTCTGAAGATGACTGGAGTCACAATTTGTGTGCATACTGACAGAACTAACCTTTCTAAAGACAGCTAGAATCACAATTTATGTGCACAGAAACAGAACTAACCTTTCTGAAGATGACTGGAGTCCAGGCAGTTGGAGTCCCCATACAAAGCCACCCTGCCTGAGCTAGGACTGACGTCGACCTGATACAGGCCCAGTATAGGAACATCAGAGACAGTCCAAGTGCTGGCTTTCATCACCTCAAAGCCTGCAAACAACAAGCAAACATGAACATAGGCTTAGTGCTTGCATCTACACCAGGCTTTACAGCACATGCCCTAAAGGCTGATAACTGCTATAAAAAAAGTCGCTTAAAAGTCGACAGGGTCCACTTCATTGCACCGGGTTTTATTCCATATGGCTCGGTCTCTTTCCGCAGCGCGGAAAGCGTCGCACAAAGCACGAACTCCGTAGCTTTTAGCGACGACCCACAGGAGTCTCCGAAACATTTAACTCGTAAACCGAAGGATGCGGCCAGGAGACGAACCCACAACCTTCAGAGCATGAGTCAAACGGCTTGACCACTTCGCCACAGAGACTCCCATGAAAACTGCTATGAAAGAATTGAGTTGACCTTAGGTCACAAGAGCCCATAGCGAAGTGGTCAAGCCACCTGCTCTTGCTCCAAAGGTTGTGGGTTTGATTCCAGGCTATGTCTTTCGGTTCACGGTTGCATTTTTCTCAGACTCCTGGAGGTCGTCACTGAAGCTACGGAGTTCGTTATTTGTGCGACGCTTTCGGCAGCCCACTCTGTGGAAAGATACAGAGCGATATGGGATAAAACCCTGCGCAATGAAGTCGATCCTCTCGACTTTTTAAAGGCTTTGTTTTAATGACCTTAGGTAAATTTTCAAAATTTGCATTAGTGAGGTTTGAACCCATGGCCACTGGGTCTGCACATGAGCTTCTTAACAACTAGGCAGAAGTGAAATTCTCAACACAAGGCACTTACCCTGATTCTTCAATGTTTCTGTCAAAATGAGGCCATCCTCTGGAAACTTTAATATGCTTGTACCTGATGCATAGTACACTGAAACACAGTTCTTAGGCTGTTAATTGATTCATGTAATGTCAAACATTTCTAATTGTAAACCGTTTCTACTCAGTGTAAACCATTTCTACTCAATGAAGCAATTTCTACTCAATGTAAACTATTTCTACTTGATGTAAACCCTACTACATGTAAACTGTTTCTGTTCAATGTAAACTGTTTCTATTCAATGTAAACTGTTTCCACTCTATTCACCTCAAACAAGTCCTACAAATGTGTAAAATGTATAGTTAATGAAAATCATTTTAACTCAATATAAACAACTTACAACTTATATGTAATGTAAACCATTTCCATACATTGAAAACTATTTCTATTCAGTATACACTAGTCTGAACACCAGCAAGACAAGTATACTGGGAAAAATGTGACAGTGATAAAACAAAGAAGTTGGAGAAATAGATTCAAGATAGAGAAACAAAAGAGTTACAGCGGAATAAATTAGTTGGATAGAATCAGGAAAAGAAAGCAATGTAAATTATATAATCATCATCATCATCATCAAGTGCCCTGCCGGCTGGCGTAGGCATTTATGGCTCTCCACAGATCTCGGTCTTTGGTGTTCTGGATCAACTCTGCTGATGATACTCCTCCATGCCACCGTCTCAATCCGTCCAGCATCACCATGAAATCTTGGGAAGTTAATGTGGTGATTTCCCCTTGCCTTCCACATTCACATTTTAAATAAATAAACAAAGAAATGAACGCTATGGTGATTTCAGTCTTAATAATAAATTATCAAGGAAAAAAGATCACAGAAAGTTGCATAAACTTTAGTTAAAAGAAGAAAATGATGAATCTAGTCAAGGGAAGTCAATTATGGAGTAAAACTGAATCTATTAAAGGAGATAAACTTTGAAGTCATAAGCACAATTTGAACGCATATAGTAAGAGAATCAAAGGACAATGCTAAATTGTTTTCACATAATATAAAAATGTTTACGATGAGCTGCGCTGTGATAAGGCCAAGGCGGCCAGAGGAAACGCTTTAAAGATACTCTGAAGATCTCACTAAAAGCTTTCGGAATTCATCATAAAACTTGGGAGACTGCTGCCAAAGACTGAAATTTGTGGCGTACATCATTACACAAAGGTGTAGTCACTTGTGAAGCAAACAGGACTGCAAGAGCTGTGATTAAAAAAAAGGCTGGACAAAAAACCCACTGCAGGAGATCCTCCTCCTGGCTGGAAAAATCAATCATTCTTTACCCACATTGCCAAAGGACATTTTGAACCAAAATAGGCCTTACCAGCCATCTTAGAACTCACGGCTCCAAACTTTCAACCCCACTGGATGAAATGAATGGTCATCATTATTCTTGATGGACAAACACCAATATATATTCTCAAGTAAAAACAATGCTCAATTCAGTCACAAATAAACAAAACATCACAAACAAAGATCATGGGAAGTAGACTGAAAAAAAAAAAGATGAATGTAGTCAAGTAAAGTAAATTATGGAATACAAATAATGTTGACTCCAGCCAGGTAAACTAAACTGTAGCAAGAATAATGCTACATGCAGTCTCTTAGTAGACAAAAAAAAAAAATAGGATTAAACATTGTACCAAAGAAGAAAAAAAAATTATGATTATTGCTTCTAGACAGAGGGAGACAATTTTAAATCAGCATAAACAAGGAAACTTACTGTCATGGTCGCCTATTCTGAAATCGCCTTCATAGACTGTGTCACTGAAAGGGAAATGATACATTGGTGAATGTCTGCAGACATCAGTGACAGATCTTTTTGTTTTGTATGTCTACTACAGTATAGTGTTAACTCTCTTCTCTCTCTCTCTGTCTGTCTCTCTCTCTCTCATGCACTCATATACTCTCTCTTGCATAGACTCTCTTACAAACAAACATATATTCTCTCCTTCACACATACTGTCACACACACTCACATACACACACAGTCTCACATACATTCACTCTAATATGCTAATATACTATCACATACACTCACATACACTCTCTCTAGCAAAATAAACAACAACACACCCATCCTCTTTTACACACATACTATGACACACACTCTCTCTCACAAACGCACTCTTTGTCACATACACAAACACACCCTCTCTCAAACATGCTCTGCCATGCACATTCACACTCTCATACACATGCACTCTCCCAAACACACATACACTCTTTCCCACATTCACACACTCAATTTCTCTCTCCACGTTACTTTTCCCACGAACCTAAAATGTTAATTACCAGAACTATTCTTTACCTACTAACTGTGGGTTAACAAATAGTTAATGGATTTATTTAGCAAAACAGGCATCAAGTTTCAGTCCCCAACAGTGTCCAGACATTGCCTGACTAGCAAGGTACTGCTGCCAACCTAGCTTCATGAAACTAATTACCAGACAGTGTTCACAATTCTTTGGAAATTATCCGATGTGCAGTGAAGAAGAGAGGTGTTCACCACACTTCAGTGTGCCATGAGCTGGTACATGTGAAGGTCTAATAATCCACAGGGCTACAGCAGTATCTGCCATGCAAGTATTTTCAACATTACTGTCTCTAAGCCCCAGTTAGAATAGGAATCACTAAACAAGAAAATAGAAATATAATATACACAGACAAAGACAGTGGAGCATATAATGGCCAGAAGAGACAATAAACATCATTATCATTAACCTTTAGAGATGTCTATAATATAACAGTTAATTCAATCCCTTCTTGGAAGAACCTGACACCTAAGTAATACTAAACAGTACATCATCTGAATGTAATCTCTAGTCACACATAGAAACATACAAGACGTATGAAACCTAGCATACATTACTATACACCATCTGAATGTAATCTCTAGTCACACATACAAACACACAAAACATAACAGACATATGACACCTCGCATACATTACTCACCTAAAAGCCATACCAAGGGGAGCTAATAACTCATTTAAGGCTGGAATATTTGCTCCCCCTGTGTCAGGCATCCACCACTGCCTGTAAAAGGTGGAAGTATTCTTCTTTAATAATAATGATCTATAAAATAACATACAAATAAAATAAATTCAACAAATGTGTACCTTAGAGTAGAGCACAATAAAGAAGGAGAGATGTCCTGCTATTTAATGGCTGTATATAAACTTCAACTGCTATTGAAAACTTTCAGAATGCATCATCATCATTATCATCATCATCACCACCACATTATATTAAAAATTTAAAAACATTGTCCCGAAGCAATTTCCTGCCGTGGGTCTGTGATGTGATAGGGCCATTACATTTTGTACACCAAACACAAGGAGGAGTAGGTGGCCAGTCTTTCCCTCACTTTAGCAGATGATGAGCCCAGATGTCCAACCTTCATTCATATTATCAATGCAGTTCTCGATCAACTTTGCTAATGCACCCTCTATCATCATCATGTATTCTGCCAAATGGCAAGGGGCTCATGTCTCGCCACAGATCTTGTTTCTGGGTGTTCTGGATTGATTCTACTGCTGACACTCCCTATGCCACTGTCTACCATCAAGCATTACTTACCTCTGCCTCTTCTACAGTTTATCTTTCCAGATGTCATGATATTCTCCAATGCTTCTGGTCTCATTACATGACCAAAGAACATTATCTCTTTTTTAGAACTGTTCTAGTTTTATTAGCCCCTTCCAGGCAATGGTAGAGTGGTTCATGATTGGTTGGATTTGACAGGTAAAGTTTTCTGCAGTATGCCAACCCTCCTCAGTCACCTCGTACGACATGGTAGGTTATTACAGTTATGCTATTCTTTGCTTCCCTCATTGGTAGCAAAGTTAGTTGGATGTCTTAAGCAGGACCTTGCAGTCAACCCCAGCCTTTATTACATGTTTGTGATTTACTAGTCAATTTTATCATCAACAGTTTACCTTTGCTTCCTGAACACTTGACACTCACACCATCAAAATCAATGCAAAGCAATCCGCTCTCAAATTGCCTGAAACTGATTTTGAACTGGTATACTGGGGAATTAATGAACTGTTCACTAACTCTTAAGCCACAGACGGGCCCTGGTAACACATGGACAAAATAATGCACTGCTAGACTTTTATGTTTGCAACACATTTCTCATCAACCAAACATCAAGTAGATGAATGCAGTCAGCAACTCATATCACCACTGTTTGTGTCAGCAAACCAAAGTCAGCCCAGACTCTACTCCACCTTCGAGTGGTGGTCCTGAGACAAGAAGTTTGAGAATCACTGTATTAAATAGAAGACAGGGCTGAAGGAACAGCAAAAGAAGATGAGTGCAGTGAGCAATTCATAGCTCCACTGCTTGTGTCAGTCAGCAAACCAAGCTGACCCAGGCCCTCCTCTACCGCCAAGTGGTGGTCCTGGAAACATGATACATCAGTGCAGTTGAGCTGAGACAGTAGAAATCAAAGATAGAACTCCATCCCTAAAAATGTTAAGCTAACACATCTCAATGCATTTTAGCTGAGAAGTAAGATTCCAAGGGTCAAGTCAAACTCGGTCCCAACAAGTGCCATGCTGAAGTTGGATATGTCAGCCTATAACATTAACACTTTGAAGATTCATTGCAAATGAGTACATTGCAACTAATTTTCTTTTCAGAATGGACGAGGAAGCAGAACACCGAAGACAGTAACATTATCAAGCACAGAAAAGAAGAAGATACAGAAAATGGCAACATCATTGAACATAGGAAATAAAAAGTAACTATTAGCTAAAGACAATAATTCTGTTAAACACAGAAAAGAAGAAGTAATTAATTAAGACAGTAGCACTGTTAAACAGAGGAAGGAAGTAACTATTAACTAAAGACAGTAACAATTTTGTACAGAGGAAGGAAGAAGCAACTATTAACTAAAGACAGTAACATTTTTAAACTGAGGAGGAAAGAAGTAACTATTAACTAAAGAGAATAACACTGTTAAACAGAGGAAGGAAGAACTAGTAAGTAAAGACATCAACATTGATGAGCAGGCAGAGAAAGGAAGTAAAAGAAAGTGAAGATTACCACTGCTGACTAAAGGAAGGAAAGAGGAAAACAATGAAAGACAGTAACACTGTTAAACAGAGGAAGTCAGAAACAATGTGCTACAGCTCTAGGGCCTGGTTTTCCCCTATAAACCAGGTCAACATGTATAAATAGGGTCATGTGACAATCTGATCTCTGATCTGCTGAGAACCTGTTAGCCACTTTACACAGCTGAAGATGCAACAGCAGACAGCCACTACTTTAAGCAACTTGAGCTGGTGTTAGAAGCATCACCACTCAGACCTCCCTCAATGCCTTTACAGTTACATAAAATAATACTGGCTTTTCATTACCAAAATAATTATGTACAATAAGTGGGACAGTTAATTTGTGATGCCCTATGGGGATTTCCAAGTCCCCTCCCTGTTCTCCATTCATCCCCACTTGTACGTACATGGGTCCAGACACAAATACGTGTTCCCACCTGGTGTTTTCGTCATAGAACTTGACCTTCTTCATCACTGACACATTGTACCAATCAGCAAAGATGATGATGGAGAGGCCATTGTCAATGTCTCGCTTCAGTTTGGTGATCTCCTCGCCAAAATATTCCTCTTCTGGATCCACTACAAGCAGAGTCCCTGGATGGGTCAAGATAAAATAGTACATTTTGAAGACTTTATTTTACTACAAAACAGTTCCATTCAAATGTATTGAAAAATCTGCCATAACTAGTCACAGTGTAATGAAAGCTAAATATTTTAATCCAAACCTTTTAGTCAAATTTCTGTAAATGTATAACATTCCTTAGACAACCAAAATGAGTAACTGAAATGTTTTGAAAGAGGCTAATACACAAAGACAACTTATTACCAACATTAGAAAGAAGCAGTCGTCATATTTTGGCCATATTATGACAAGAGAAACACTGGAATATGTAAAACTGGAAAAGCTTGAAAATTTTGTGGAAAAAGAGATAGAGGAAGATAGCAAGAGAATATTCAACAACTTTTTGTGATGGCCTGGAGGGCGTCAGCACTTGAATTTTTGTGTGTGTGCTCACTCGATTTTGAACTCAAGCGTAGTCCATACACGCTACTCATAGTATCACTGAACTGAATTTCGAGTGTGGATTGGCTTTCCCTATTTCTAGTGTCCCTCGCCATCAGGCGAACCTACTCGAACTTCAGATATACTTGTAATTTAAGTCCCCAAGTCAAGGACGAGAAGTCAACATTATAGTCCCACTGTCTGGTGTAGGGGTTGAACCCATTTACCTCAGCATCAGCACACTGGATGTTTAAGAAAGCACTTGAATTGATACATGCTGCTGGAGACTGCAAGATGTGGAGAAGCATGATCACCCATGCCAGTCCACACGGCAGATGATAATGATGATACAATTTTCTTGCAATTAGTTTGAATTATAATGCTACTGACAAATTCAAGTTTTCAAGAAAAAAAAATACACACAGAGATACACAAGTCTCTATTATTTTTAATGAATCAAACCAAATCCTAGCTTAGCTCTGGGTTGTACAGAAGACAGAATTTATGAAAGCACTGCTTGGATCTGGTTTGTATCACTGTAACTGGAGAGTCCATAAGTGGGAAGTCTGTGTAATTAAGGCATAGTGTCTGCTTTGAATACAGATAAAGACCATTTAATTTACCTCACAGGAACTAGATGATATCCCCCCCCCCCCCCTCTCTCTCTCTCTCTTTGTCCGTAAGTAGTGGATAAGACACCAAGCCAGCTCGGACAATGGCAATAATGTAGGAAATGTGTGCATATTGCACATGTTAAAATCCCTCAACAGCTGGGAACTGTAGACAGTTAGCAGTAATGGGAACTGCCCTGTCAATGTACCCAATTATATAATCTACATACAGTGCAATATTTATGGTATTTGTCAATTCTGGTTCCTGAAGGAGGTTGTGCTTCACCAGGTTTCATAATTACCCATGACATACAACCTGCGCAGTACCATACACAAAGCAACCCTAGCGGTACTCAAAGCACTCCCCACACACAACCTTACTGGTGCCCCACATACTACAAGCTCAGGAGTGCCCTACCATACCACAACCCATACAACCCCAGTAGTGTACTTTACAACCCCAGTAGTGCCCCACACAACCCCTGTGGTGTCCAAGACAACCCCAGTGATGCCCAAACACAACCCATAGTGTTAATGGACTTAACTGCAAAGGGTCCTATCCCATATGGCTTGGTATTTTTCAGAAGGACAGCCTCTCTGAAAGCGTCACACAAAGCACAAGCTCCAGCAACAACCCAGGAGTCTCTGAGAAAATTGCAATTGTGAACCAAATGGCAGCAACTATAATCAAACCCACAACTTTAAAGTGCAGGGCAGGCAGCTTAACCACTTCACCACAGAGCCCTTGTTTACTGGTGCTATGCCAAAGGCTTCTTCTGCTGTTTATCCACTAGCATTGTTAACATTTTAACATATCACTAAGAGGAAAACAAAATTGATTGAAAAAATGAGAATGCTAAGAAACAATGTCATGCAACAATACAATTAAAGTTGTTAAGCATGACTGAAAATATATAAGACTTCCAAATACAAGATAACACTATAGAACAACAATACAAGTAAGTACATAACATAACATAAATAGTACACAATATATCATAGACATAATTACAAACAGCAGACACACAGATAATGCAGTAATGAGTTATGCCTCGCCTACATTCCTTCAACACACACACAAGACCCTGCAACTTACCATACTGGCTGGCATCAAAACAAGAATATGGGGAGCCTGTAATCAGAATAAAAGCATGATTAAATGTTTGCAGTTGGGGAGCTAGGAATGCATTCAATTATAGCGTCTTATCAATTATAGCGTCTTATCAATTATAGCCACTTAGTCACGCAGTCCCCACCTCTTTCTAATGAAATCTCAAGGTGTAACACACAGGCTCATAACACAAATATTCTGTTACTTCTTGGCTTCTGCAAGACTGGGCTAAGATTAAATGCATATGGATGTACTGAAATGTTATAGACAGATTCTAAGAATATCTCGGATGCAGAAAAGAACAAATGCATCCATACGACAAGATCTGAATATTGAAGAAGATTGGCTACTAAATACGATAAAACAAAGAAAATTAAAATATTTTGGTCACTTGAACACACGAACTGTCCCTATGCCATTTTTCCTTGTTTCTGTGTTTGCTGTATTTCGTTGATCTGTGGTGTCCTTGACAAAGATTCTGAGAATCGAAACGTCGGTAGTCCTGTGTGCCGTATTGTACGAGTTTGTGTGTAGTTTATTTTATTTTATTTTATTATTCATTTTATATATTTATTGAGTGCTTCTGATTTCGGATTTTCACCTGTATTTCGCGATACGATGGATCTCCTTGTAAGGTATGTGCAACGTTGTTGATGTTATTGTTTAGGACGTTTTCTTCTCGCAGGAGTTTTATATACCTATTTGTTTCAAATTCATATTGTTATATCCTGCTGCAGCCGCTGCTTTTTCTTTATATCCCAGATTGTTCAACAATGCCCCAGCTTCTTCAACTATAATCCAGCTATTACATTACCCCACCTCTTTCACCAATGCCCCACCTCTTTCACCAATGCCCCACCTCTTTCACCAATGCCCCACCTCTTTCACCAATGCCCCACCTCTTTCACCAATACCCCATCTCTTTCACCAATACCCCATCTCTTTCACCAATACCCCACATCTTTCACCAATAACTCAGCTATTTTAGCAATGCCCCACCTCTTTCACCTATAACTCAGCTAGCCAAGCAATATTCCATTTCGTGCCAACGAGACGCTTTTCCACCTTTCATAACGCTCACTCAAAGGGCTTTAGATACTGGCTTTCCTCGTAATGGATTTGCTAGCCGAGCAATATTCCATCTCTTTCACCAATACCCCATCTCTTTCACCAACACCCCACCTCTTTCACCAACGCCCCACCTTTTTCACCAATACCCCACCTTTTTCACCAATACACAACCTCTTTCACCAATAACTTAGCTATTATCCCCCACTGGGACATTGACCTTTAACCAAGTCACTCCAAGCACCCTATCATTAGCTATCCCATGATCTGTTTCCATGTCCTTCCATCATTAGCTATCCCATGCATCTGCTTCCATGTCCTTCCATATTTTTCCATTTGTTTCTTCTTCTCTTCTTCATACGTTTTGTGTGTTCTTTCTTTTATTTCTTTTGCCCTGTGGGTTCCAGACTAAAATGCCCAACTACTTTCTCAATATTCCAGGTATAGGGTGTATTTTTAAATGACTGAGGTTTTTGAAAATATTGCCATTCCAAGTTTTGTATTTACCTTTCATGTTGCACAAACTCCACAGAGGGTGAATGCAAAACTCAAGTCATTAAAAATACACCCTATACTTCCCCAATATTCCAGGTACTTCCCCAATATTCCAGGTACTTCCCCAATATTCCAGATACTTCCCCAATATTCCATACTTCCCCACTATTCCAGGTACTTCCCCAATATTCCACATACTTCCCCAATATTTCACATACTTCCCCAATATTCCACATACTTCCCCAATATTCCACATACTTCCCCAATATTCCATATACTTCCCCAATATTTCATATACTTCTCCAATATTCCAGGTACTTCCCCAATATTCCACATACTTCCCCAATATTCCACATACTTCCCCAATATTTCACATACTTCCCCAATATTCCACATACTTCCCCAATATTCCACATACTTCCCCAATATTTCACATACTTCTCCAATATTCCAGGTACATCCCCAATATTTCACATACTTCCCCAATATTTCACATACTTCCCCAATATTTCACATACTTCTCCAATATTCCAGGTACATCCCCAATATTTCACATACTTCTCCAATATTCCAGGTACATCACCAATATTTCACATACTTCCCCAATATTTCACATACTTCCCCAATATTCCACATACTTCCCCAATATTCCACATACTTCTCCAATATTCCAGGTACATCCCCAATATTTCACATACTTCTCCAATATTCCACATACTTCCCCAATATTCCACATACTTCCCCAATATTCCACATACTTCCCCAATATTTCACATACTTCTCCAATATTCCAGGTACATCCCCAATATTTCACATACTTCTCCAATATTCCAGGTACATCCCCAATATTTCACATACTTCCCCAATATTCCAGGTACTTCCCCAATATTCCACATACTTCTTCAATATTCCACATACTTCCCCAATATTTCACATACTTCCCCAATATTCCAGGTACATCCCCAATATTTCACATACTTCCCCAATATTCCAGGTACTTTACCAATAACTCAACTCTTTCACCAATATGTCAGCCACTTTACAGCATTAATCCTTTACAAATACACCAACTACTTCATACTGATAATCCACATACTTCAATATTACTCCAGTAATTCATCAATTATAATCAACATCAAGTGCCATGCCGATAAGTGTGGGTGATCATGGTTTACCCACCAATATAATTTCACAATTCACACAATTTCACCAATAACCCATCTAGCACACACCAATAAACCCAGTTTCTTCACCAATACACCAGCTACCCTGAGTCTGCTATGCCCAGATGATTCCTGTCTTCAGACCGCAATTAAGGCACTTCTCAATACTGAACTTACCTAAAACCTCCACAAAATAGCCCTTCTCTCTGAGGTGCTGATACATGTCTTTGAAGTTGGTGTGAATATGATCCCCGTTCCTGCAAAATACAGAATAAATAGTGTCTCAGCAAGACTAGGCTAGAATTTTCTGGCAGCCCTGATGTCAGAATGGTTAGTGCCTATGCTCACTTTAATCTGCAACAGTGGATTTGCTTTTTTTCCCCCCAACCCAACCTTGACTCAGGATCAACCCAACCTTGACTCAGGATCAACCCAACCTTGACTCAGGATCAACCCAACCTTGACTCAGGATCAACCCAACCTTGACTCAGGATCAACCCAACCTTGACTCAGGGTTCAACCCAAGCTCAACAACATGTGAAATAGAGATTTCATCTGGCGATGAAGGGTATTGAGGTACAGAGCTAGCCATTGTAACAGATTATACTGTGAGCCAGCATATGTAAGATCTAACACTCCACACCCTCTATAGTCTCAGTGGTCCTTCAGAATGCCAAAGGCTAATATATGTAACCTCACTAACATAGCACATCCTTAGGCCTATAACTGTACCTTCTTAGGGCTTATGTCTACCTTGGGGGCTGAGTGGTCTCGAGGTATGGTGTCCGCCTCGAGTGCTGGAGGTCCTGGGTTCAGGCCCCGGTGAGGACCGGGATTTATTTTTAAAAATCCTCCTGGACTTCCAGTAATAAAATTTCCCCTGGTCTCTGGGTAGTGAGATCGGACGCCCGTGTGTATTGTTGCGCACGTAAAAAAATCCCTTGGCAGTTGGAAATCGAAAAAGAGTAGCCTAACGGCGCTGCCCGGGCAAAATTTCGAGTTAAAAATCTACCCGAAGTATTTCAGGATCCTAGCCGATGCAACGGAGTTCATGCATTGAGCTGAGTTTCTCCAGACTCAAGTTTGAGTTCGGACGAAAACGGAGCACTTATGGGTTAAACCGTGTGCCGTGATGTTGATGCAATGACTAAACTAAACTACACTATGTCTACCTCCTCATCATCATCATCCTCCTCCTCCTCATCATTATCATCATCATGCTGTAGGCTGTTTGCTAAATATCGCTCTCATCAGGCACCCCCAAAAAACCCTTCACCCTTCGCCAGTTCCCCTGCCCCAGGTGTCTTCAATGACCAGTGTCCATCTTCGTGCCAGTCTACCCCTGCCTCTACTTCCAGGACCTACCCTTTTCATCAGTGTTCTTTCCAAACCACAGTGGTGTGTAATATGACAACAGCATTTCAGTTTCTGAGACACTTGTCTGTTTACGAGCCAGTGTTCTTCCATGTTCAGACCTGGTAGAATGTCAGTATTTATCCTTTTATCAGTCCATAGTATTCTAAGAATGATTCTCTAACACTGAGTTCACAAAGGCCCCAATTTTCTTCTTTAGTGGTGGCAAGATGTTCCACGACTTACATCCGTGTGCTGCCACAGAAAAGGTTCTCAACAGTGTTACTATAATTTGTTTGCTGCTGTTGTGCTATTGCCTCTTTAAAAAATGAGGGGGTTACAAGGTAAGAAGATCAACCTCACTTCACCATGTTTGATCCCATCTAGCTATGTATTTCTCCACAGAATAGCTGACCGCCCGCACACTGAAAATGTCACGCAGAGCACAAACTCTGCAACTCTGCCACCAACCAGGTCCCCCCCCCCCCCCCCCTCCCAAAAAAAAAAAAAAAACTGCACATGTGAACTGAATGATGGAGTCTGAAAACAAATCCATGACCTTCTGAGCATGAGGCACATGCCAAGCACATACACATTCACACACACGAGTGCTCTCATACACCAACACACTTAATACTGTTTAACCTTTGCACTGCTAAGGCCAGTCTATGATGTCTGACTACTTTACAATAGTTCCCATTACTGTTGATTTCGGAGTGGAGATTTTGTATAGCTGTACCTGCTTGGTTTAAGCACCACATTCAAACAGAGACAATTCGCCAGTCTTTGTTACACTACAAGACAGTCTAGCACCTTCTCTTTCTACCATCTTCAATCTCTTTTTCTCATGACTCCTCGTAGTTGTTTATCATTATGCTACCTGGTCTCTCCCATGTCAGAAGCAATTCACTAGGTCACACCTTGATATTCTTCTTCTTCTGCTGCGCTCATCCGGAGAGTTTATTAACTGATTCTCTGCCGCAGACCGATTGGTCGGTTCTATAACACGAATTTGACGCCCAAAAACCGACCTAGCGGTTCCGTATATATAGTGCTTTAATTGATCTATTTCTCCGTTTTAGTCCACAATTTTTAGTGTCCCATTGAATTAAACTTTACAACGAAAGATTTCCCTTCCGCCCGTGTGCAAAAACACGCATGGCTAACAAGATTAACACTTGAAAACACGCATGGCATGAGATTCCAAATGATTGTTGTGATTCGAAATTCGAAGTGACAATACCTTCTGGTTCTGGACCTCATATATTTTAATAAAATTACCGTTTTAAACAATTTTATATTATAGTTATTGTGATGTAAAGGACTTTGTGAAAGATGCTAAAACTAACCATGTGCAGTAGTCAGTTAATTATTTATAAGACGGTCATAATATAAAAAGAAATCTAACAGTGACAGTTCCTCAGAATATGATGGCACATGCCGACTTATGCTTGCGCTAATGGGCCACATTTGAGCCACTAAGTTTCCTTTGCCTATCACAAAGTATTTAAGCAGTATATAAATAATTAAATTTAGAATAATAATAATAATAATAACTAAATAGAAAATAATAAATAGTGTTATATTGTTTCTCAGTACTCTACTCCTCAGTAATCTGCCTGATGTGTTCCTGACATTTTCCATTTTGTGTGAAAATTATGTGCTTCATAATTTTACGATTTCATTGTGTTTTATTCATGTTATGGAGCAGTTCTTGTGATATTCTTGAACACAAGTGGTGTGTGTACCATTATTCACTAAATTTAACTGGATTAGCCGTGGCGGATAGAAAATAACACCTTGGTAAGTGAATTTTTTTCATAACTTTTAACACTTTAATTTCAATTGTTATTACTAAACCTCTCATTATTGTCATAATATTTGTAACCTATCAATTAATTATTAACACTGTCATGTTCCCTGTACAATCCTCTTTAATTTGATATGTAATACAATACATCTGCTACCATTTTAACCATTTTAAAAGCATTATTGTGACACACCCCTACTTAAAATTGAATTTCTGTTTGGTCAGGACTGCTTTTTTGTTTGGCAGGCAATCAGTTAAGACGTGATTAAGTTGTGCCTGTTTATAACAGAGCTGCCTTACTTGCGCCTTTAGGCCGTAACATCCGACTACTGCAGGTGTTTGTTGACCGGGTTAACCTTCCCAGGTGTTTCAAGGGACATTCGACTCTCACTGTTGTGGTATTGTCCACATCCCAGTTGGTCACGTTAGAATGACTGAAGACATCCCGGTCAACCCTAAAGGAAAGGCAGGGGCAGACCATGGGCATTCCCCACTATCCATAATTGCAGAGCCGATACATAGCGCTCTGGTACTGAACTCACCCAAGGAATCGTCACATCCTGCTTAGCCTCACTTCCATATATTGGGCATTTCGTTTGCCACAGGCCACTCCCAAGCAAACCAAGAGGGGGTAAGTCTGCAGACGATATCCACTCAGCGAGTTTTTGGTTCGGACTTTCCACGAAATGGGTTTGCTAGCCAAGCAATATTCCCATTCGTGCTTCTGGGTCGCTTTCTTGACTCTTACTGTTGTGGTGTCACCACTATCCCAGCTGGCCCACCTAGAAAGGCCAAAGACATTCCGGTCGCCCCTCAAGGGAAGGCAGGGGCAGACCATGGTCATTCCCCGCCATCCAAGGAGGCTTCCATAACTGCAGAGCTGACACATAGCGCTCTGGTACTGGGCTCACCCAAGGAATCGTCACTTCCTGCACATGGCTGCTTAGCCTCACTTCTATATATTGGGCCTCCTGTTCACCAGACTGCTCCTCCGAAGACCAAGAGGGACCTGTATGCAGATGACATCCACACAGCAAGCTTTCGCTTTGGACTTCCACGTAATGGATTCGCTAGCCAAGCAATATTCCATTTCGTGCCAACGAGACGCTTTTCCACCTTTCATAACGCTCACTCAGTGGGCTTTAGATACTGGCTTTCTTCGTAATGGATTTGCTAGCCGAGCAATATTCCATTGTGTGCCCCTGGGACGCTTTTTCCACCATTGGTAAGGCTCACGATGTAGGCTACAAATGCTGCCGGTTCAGCATCTCACCTCCATGCAACAGAGGGTGAGTAACGGCCAGGTCCTCACATCCGGGTATCTTGATATAAAACCATCTGATAACATCTCTCTCTGTGTCTAGTCTCTCTGTCTCAGTCTCTCTTTGTCTCTATCTCACTGTCCCTTTCTCTCTGTGTCTCTGTACCTATATATTCATTATTACAGTATCTGGAAGAATGCCAAATCAAACATCTTGATGTTGATAGAAAATCATCTGGTAACATCACTCACTCAAACACCAATACTATCTGTATAAGAATCACAAGTCAAACACAGATGACTCACCAGTCCATACTTTGATACAAACTAATCTGATAACATCTCTCTCTCTCCATTACTGCTACCAAATATTTATGCCCACACAGCCTGTAAGAATCACAACTCAAACCCAGATGACTCACCAGTCGAGTGGGTCATTCTTCATGCGCAGATTATCCCTGGGGAAGTAGCCGGGGGGATAACGAAGGTTGTGGTACTGATCCCACAGAATTCGTTTGCTGCAAGGAACAAATAAAAGACACAAATAAATCACTGTGCATAGTCTGGTCCAACATACAGTCTACCTAACTGTGTGGGAAAAAGAATGAAAGATATGAAGGAAAACATAAGTTTTACAATAACGTGTTTTGACAACAATCCAGAAACAAATAAATGCACTCAGCATGCATACACAAACACACCCTTGTCTCTCCTACCCTCTCCACTTCTGCCTCCAAACCTTCATGAACACAAATCAGTAAAATGAGACTTACTGCTTATATTAATGAATAAATGGTATGTACACATATACAAATACCCACGCTTGCCTCTCTCTCTCTCTCTCTCTCTCTCTCTCTCTCTCTCTCTCTCTCTCTCTCTCTCTCTCTCTCTCTCTCTCTCTCTCTCTCTCTCCACCTACACATTTTAAAAAATAACAATGAGTGAAAATGAAAATAAGCCCAAAAAATGAATCTTTGTACACATGTACTCACTCACTCCCTACCTTCTTCCATCCATTCATGCATATATTACATCTCTCAGTACTCTCCTTCTCTCACATGTGGGTTCTCTCTCCTTCCCTTCATCCATATATTACATACATAATATATCTCTCAGTACTCCCTTTCACTCTCTTTCTCTTCTCTATATCCATCCAACTATATATACTTTACATACATAATACATCTCTCAGTACTCTCTCTCTCTCTCTCCCTCTTCTCTATATCCATCCAACTATATATACTTTACATATATAATACATCTCTCAGTACTCTCTCTCTCTCCCTCTTCTCTATATCCATCCAACTATATATACTTTACATATATAATACATCTCTCAGTACTCGCTTTCACACTCTCTCAGCCTCTTCTATATAACCTCCATTCATCGATCCATATATACATTACAAACATGATTCATCCCTCAATACTCTCTCTCTTTCTCGTGTGTTCCCTCTCTCTTTTCTATATTCATCCATCCATATATACATTCCTACTATATCTCTCTTCTCTATAACCTCCATCCATACATTACACACATAAAAAATTTCTCAATTCTCTCTCTCTCTCTCTCTCTCTCTCATGTGCTCTCTCTCTCTGTCCTGCTCATGTGTTCCCCCTCTCTTTTCTATATCCATCCATCCTTCCATTCACCCCTCCACCCACCCACACACAGATATATATATATCAGTACTTTAGCTAACTATAATCTACATAAATTAAACTAACTCCATAACTACATCAATCCAAGGATAAACTTACTTTCTCGGTGGAGTTGGTATAATCTTTGCCCGCACAGGCAGCATGATGGTTGACCGTCGGGGCTCAGTCTCATCTTCCTAGATACGTAAACATTTGAAGATGTCATTTTTGAATTAATGAACAACCAACTTACAAGTTTCAACTTTTGACAAAGTCATTACATACACACCTCAATGCTTTATAAAACCCTCCACAGACGGTAATTGCACATCTACATTTTATAAAACTGACCTCTCATGATGATTCTACCATACATATTATATAAACCCACCTCTGATAGTGATTCTACAAGACACATTTCATAAACACACCTCTGATAGTGATTCTACCAGACACATTTCATAAACACACCTCTGATAGTGATTCTACCAGACACATTTCATAAACACACCTCTGACCAGTGATTCATCATTCATATTTCGTAAACCCACCTCTGAAGGTGATTATACCATACACATTTCATAAACCCATCTGATGGTGATTCTATCATACATATTTTATAAACCCACCTCTGATAGTGATTCTACCAGACACATTTCATAAACCCACCTCTGATAGTGATTCTACCAGACACATTTCGTAAACCCACCTCTGATAGTGATTCTACAAAAAATATTTCATAAACCCATCTCTGATAGTGATTCTGTCATGAAAAAACTGTCATTTACTGCCAATATAGTACCTTGCGATGTATGACAGAGGGGTCTTTGAGCCTGAGGAATTAAGGCCGCCTGGCTAGTGCAATCGCCGCGAACTGTGCAGGTTAGGATTTTCTTGTTGCCCCAGACAGAAAAAAATCCCACACCTTACCGAGGGATCGAACCCAGGCCTCCAGAAGGAGAGTCTGGCATTCTAGCCACTCAGCCAGCCACTGCTCGATAGTGATTCTACCAGACATTTCATAAAACCACCACTAATAGTGATTCTACCAGACACATTTCATACACCCATCTCTGATAGTGATTCTACCAGACACATTTCATAAACGCACCTCTGATAGTGATTCTATCATACATATTTTGTAAACCCACCTCTCAAGGTGATTCTGTCATACACATTTCATAAACCCATCTCTGATGGTTATTTTATTATATACATTTTATAAACCCACCTGGTATAGCGATTCTATCATGCACATTTCATAAACCCACCTCTGATAGTGATTTTATCATACACATTTTATAAACCCATCTCAAATAGTGATGTTCTCTTTGCATTTTACAAACATCCATTTTATAGTAATTCTATCACAACATTTGTATGTTCACTCTTGCTAGTAATTTTATCACAACATTTTAAAATTCACCTCTAATAGTGATTCTATCACGACAGTAATGTTTATTCACCACACAATCTTTACATTCACCCTAGCTAGTGAATCTATAACACTATTTTTTAAATTCATCCATGCTGTTGATTCTAAAACTAAATTCTACAACATCCACCCCAGATTGCAACACAACCCTCTCAAATTTTGCTTTAAAACACCTTTTGGTCAATACTATGACTATATAATATAAAATGCCCCTCTGAAGGTAACTCCACAACAAAATTTGATCCAACTCACCTCTGGTGGTGACTCAATGACCACAGTGACCTGGCCTTTGGCAACACCTTCCCAGGAAGCAGCTTCTTTGGAGGCGGTGATAGAGATGGCCAAGTAGCCAGACCACGGCCAAAGGTCAGCAGAATAAGAGAAAGACACATCAATATAGCCTCCATATTCCGGGGTGTATGGTTCCCATTTAGGCTGTGGAGCAAAAACACAAAATGACTACCTTGACCAAAGGCTAACAACGTATATATTATCAGTAGACCGCCACAGTTGAGTGGCTGTGGTGTCCACCTAAGGTTCCGAAGGTACCCGGTTAAATTTCTGCATAGAGCTGGGAATGTTCCCAAGAAAATTTAGTATCTAATGATATCACATGTTCCGTGATATTTTTTTTTTTGGGGGGGGCGCTCGCTTGCTTTGAACTCAAGCGTAGTCCATACACACTACTTCTAATAGTGCAGGACCTAATTTTGTGTGTAGATTAACTTTCACTATTAATAGTGTCCCTTGCCATCAGGCGAACCCAATTCAACTTCAGAGGTACTTGTAATTTACGCCCCCAATTCAAGAACGAGAGGTCAACATTTTAGTCCAAATGTCCGGTGTACGGGTTGTACCAATTACCTCAGCATCAGCATATCGGATCTTTAAGAACATGCGTTCTTATCCATTCGGCCATGCTGACCTCCCAGTGATATCTTGAGTTATTAGATTGGAAACCTAGCCTTCTTAGATAAAGGAAAATAACAGGAGGTCTCGCGTGCAAGTTATGCATGTTAAAAATCCCACAACAATTGGAAATCAAGAAGAATAGGCTGTAAGCCCTGCCTGGCGAACATTGTTAGGAAAAATAAACCGACACACAAGTAGGCGGGTAGTTAGGTAGTAGGCAGGTAGGTAGTTAGGTAGTTAGGTAGGTAGGTAGGTAGGTAGTAGGCAAGTAGTTAGGTAGTTGGTTAGGTAGTAGGCAGGCAGGTAGTAGGTAGGAAGTAGGTAGGTAGTAGGTAGGAAGTAGGTAGGTAGTTAGGTAGCAGGTTGGTTGTTTAGTAGTAGGTAGGTTAATTAGGTAGATAGGTAGGTATGTAGTTAGGTAGGTAGGTAGGTAAGTAGGTAGGTAGGTAGTTATGTAGGCAGTTAGGCAGCCAGGCAGGCATGTAGGTAGGTAGGTAGGTAGGTAGGTAGGTAGGTAGGTAGGTAGGTAGGTAGGTAGGTAGGTAGGTATAACCCACTACCCTTGATAGAATCTGTCTAGAAGAAGTAAACCTGACATAAATGCACGCGGAAGCCTGACACACTGGACTCTGACGTGCATAACTGAGTGTAATACACTCCCCTTGCAAGAAGAACACAGAATAATAAGAAGGTATGCCACCAAAGTACTGTACAAGACTCAACTAGAAATCCAAGAACTACCAGTACTTATGCAGCATTTGTCAGCTCTGTGGTGAACTGGTTGCAGACGCAGTTTGTAATCCTGCATATCGTGTTCGAAACACAGCTGCTGGTGATTCGGCAGCAGACCGCCTTGCATTGGTTTTTATTAAAATGATATGAGTGCCGGTTGTTCAGAGACAGCAAAGGATTGGCGGGTTTGATGACAGTTTGGTGAGGGTCTATGCTTCACTAGGAGATAAAATGCAGCAGAAGAAGATGAATATCACATTTCAGGGCCCTAATGGGTTAAAAATGAGCACCAAAAATACTCTCCATATCTCTTAGCTTCTCCCAACAAAAGCCTATCTCATCTACCTCTGGTGGGCCACGTTTTACCCTGAAATCTTGCTGAAATAACAAAGATGTGTCCCCCCAAGTAGATTCCCCCTTTAGGTTTGTGATGTGACAGGGCAGTCACATTTTGTAGGCTTGAATGCATAAAGAAATAGACGGCCAGTCCTTCCCTGAAGAAGCAATATGACCAATGCAGGCATCAAACCCTTTTCTGACACCCCCATGGCGCAGCTCCATATCAACTACACTTGCTAATCTTGCTGAAATTTACATATTAAGACCAGACAGACAAGGAAAGAGGTCAATTAAAGATAGATATGCAAGGAGCCTCTTTGAAAATGTGCTGTCAGCTGACCAAGAAAAAGCTGGATTAACTTGCTGATGCATTACAATGTGACTTAGTCTGATGACTGATGGGTACTTTTTCAGAACAGTAATTGTAGTAACGTCATTTGTAGTAATATTAGTAGCAGTAGTAATAATAGTTGTATTATTAGTAGTAGTATTTGTATAAAATCAGTAGTCGTAGCAGTAGCAATAGCTGTAGCAGCAGCAGCAGCAGTAGTAGTAGTAATAGTAATAGTTGTTGTAATTGTAGTAGTAGTAGCATTTGTAGTAATAAAAGCAGCAGCAGTAGTAGTAATAATAGTTGTGTAGTACTAGTAGTAGCAGTAGTAGTAGTAGTAGAGGAGTAGTAGTTGTAGTAGTAGCAGCAGCAGAAGCAGCAGCAGCAGCAGTAGTAGTTAGTAGTAGTAGTTAGTAGTCGTAGTAGTAGTAGTAGTAGTAGTAGCAGCAGCAGCAGCAGCAGCAGCAGCAGCAGCAGCAGCAGCAGCAGCAGCAGCAGCAGCAGCAGCAGCAGCAGCAGCAGCAGCAGCAGCAGCAGCAGCAGTAGCAGTAGTAGTAGTCGTGGTGGTGGTGGTGGTGGTGGTGGTGGTGGTGGTGGTGGTGGTGGTGGTGGTTATAGTAGTGGTGGTGGTGGTGGTTATAGTAGTGGTGGTGGTGGTTGTGGAGGAGGAGAAAAAGAGGAAGAAACATCTCCCAAATTATTCTCTTCTCCCCTCTATTTCCTATTCCACCTTGACTGAGCTGAAAGGTTTATTATGTGTTATATGCAGAAGGTGGGAATGATTGATGATTTATACAGCAGGCAGGGTCAGGTAATAAAATGTGGGAACAGCGAGAGAACTATTTATGCATTGAGAGAGGGATTGTTGTAAAACACAGTGACGTCTGGAAAGACTAGTGACAGAAGCAGAGAGAGAGAGAGAGAGAGAGAGAGAGAGAGAGAGAGAGAGAGAGAGAGAGAGAGAGAGAGAGAGAGAGAGAGAGAGAGAGAGAGAGATGATGCTGGACAGACGGAGATGATAACATGGAGGAATATCATCAATCTCAACGCTCACACAAGGACACCCCCCCCCCTCCCCAATACCACACACATATACATATAATACGATTCTATAACAGCAACTGGAATATATGTAGAAGGATGTAAATAATTGATATATACAGCATGGCAGGGTCAGGCCATAAAGTGTGTGTTACAGTGAGAGACCTGTTTATGCTGCCACCAAGCGAGGAATGCATATCTGCTGTGCTCAGGGCCAGACAGTGTGAGGTCGCATCTACTGGGTGTGGCTAAGTTATTCCGCCCCAGCTGTGCAAGACAAACTTATCATTTAGCAGGAACTGCATGGCCTCCTAGGTTTAATGTGGTATGATAAGGGAGGTCGTAACATAGTTAATAAAGCTACAGTTAAGCTGTGAATTAAAAGTGCTAAGGGAGGTAGTAACGTTGCTGATAAAGTTACGGTTAAGTTGTGAATTAAAAGTGCTAAAAGAGGTAGTAACGTAGCTGATAAAGTTACAGTTAAGTTGTGAATTAAAAGTTACGAGTGGTCAAATGTTACATCCACTCTACATTATTGTGCGGTGCCAGCGACTGTGACTTAGAGGTAGCAAATGCAGTTTCACAATTCCAACATACAAGGTTCAAAGTCAGTCGCAGGTGATTTGGGAACAGACTGCTTTGCAAAGAATTTTGCGATGGTATAAGCATCAGCTGTTCAGAATGTAATGGCAAACTACTGGACATAAAGACTATCAAGACAAACACAAAAAAGCCAAAAAATGCTGGTGTTGATTGTCATGTCCAATAAAGGGCATGCAACTAATTGTTTTATTGTATCGCAGAGAGACATGGACAACCAATAACAGATGTTAGGGTAAACTGGAAGCTTTAGAAGTCTGGTTTTGTAGACAAATAGGGAGAATATCACGGCAGGAGAAGTAACCACACAAAGAAGTATTACAAACAATGGAGCTGAGGAGAACATTTCTAAACGAGATTAAGATCAGACAATTAAGGTACTTCATATTTCGGAGGAAGAGGCAAAGGAGGAAGGGGAGGAGGAGGAGGAGGAGGAGGCGAAGGAGGCGCAGAAGAAGAAGTAGATGAAGAAGAAGAAGAAGAAGAAGAAGAAGAAGAAGAAGAAGAAGAAGAAGAAGAAGAAGAAGAAGAAGAAGAAGAAGAAGAAGAAGAAGAAGAAGAACCTAAATGATAATAAAGATAATCAACTGACGGGACAGTAATGATACCGAACAAAAGAGACAAAGAGGCTGGCATATAACAACATTATATATAATTTACAACTACCATTATAACGATCGGAATGTGATAACTCTCGCTGCAAAGGAATTGATAAACTTGCTCACAATACAGCCCCGTGCCTGTGTTGTAATTATTACACATAAATATCAATTGGGGAACCATTTGAGGCCACCAAGACAGCTCATAAACAAGCACACGCGACTGTGTGGCGCTCACAAAAATAGAAGAAAGAAGTAGAAGCATTAGGATGTAGTGTGTCCTCCGGCCTCTCTCTACTTCTGTAAAACTGTCAAGCCCACTGGATGAAATAAATGGTCATCATCATACTTGATGGACCAACACCATCACTTCTTTCTTCTATTTCTGTGAGAGCCAAACAATGCGTGGGTGTTTGTTTATGAGCTACTCTGTTGTAATTGGTTGCTACGACCAGTTACTGTGTTCTATCTTACATCACGTGCCATGCCCAGACCAGGACCTCTGCGCCTGACAACGCGTCAATCAACATGCCAACCTCGGTCTCTTCTTAATCGCAGATCCGTGTTCTATCTAGGTCCTGCACCAGCATCTCTCGCCCATGTGTTGTACATACAACATTCCCCCGAAAACATCTTGAAAGTTCACTTGTCTCTGCCTCGGAATTACATTCACGTCTATCGCTCGGCACTCACTGATGTAAAGGAAAGAAGTAGAGATTAGAGGATAAAGGGGTTAAAGGCCATAGGGTCAACTTCTTTGCACCGAGTTTAATCCCATACGGCACGATCATCTTTCTTCAGATCGGGCTGCCGATAGCATAACTCCGTTACTCCAGCGATGACACCCCCACTCCCAATTAGGGAGTCTGACCACTTCACCAAAGAAGACCCCAAAAGATCAGAGGACACACTGGACAGTAAAAGCCGAAGGTCTTAGAGACAGCGGAGCTCGAACCTGCCGCCTCTACATGACGAAAGCACCACGCTGAAGGCACACGTGTGTCAGGGTCTTATAATTGGCTCGTTGGCTAACACGTGTGAGACAGTACAAGTATAACGTGATTCGACGTAAGACACAGCAACACAAGTTCTATGGATTTATTGCCACATTAAATACAGAACGATAATTACAGCAATCTACAATATATAACTCACGACGCTCACAACCACAATACAGCTCATAGGTCTGACGCTCAAGATATCAGTCGTTCGGCTTTCAATCACGGAGATTCATACAAACGCCTTGCTCTCATCGCACATGTCCGTCCGGTCTCCAGTCCCAGCTCGGTCTGACCTTAGCACGCCAACTGCCCACTGCCTCTAGTGGTGTCACGTGTCCTGCGTGCGTCTGTCGTCAGCCTGACCGCTGGTCGCGTGTCAGGTAACAATCTTGTCAGCCGGGTGTCGCAACGATGTTGCTGCACAGCTATACCATGTTAGGCTCTGACATTCTCCCCGGGTACCTCAATGAAAGATGTCATCTTTCATTCATGATGTCTGTATATACTGGGGTAGTGTTAACTTCATGTCAGAGACTACTCTTTCCCAGTGTTATGCATGAAAATACATATATGGCATGGAAATATATACAAAAAATGTAAGTTGCATTGAAATGACAAATGAAGTACAAATTTTAACCCAACTCAGGTTTCATCCCCCTGATGGCTGGTTACTTCCATTGCAATAATACCAAGTCAGATCAGTAGTTACCAGCTTCACGCATCTACTTCGCAGCAATTTGAAAAAAACGTAATAATATGGTTGTTTTGCAACAGCCATCTAGCCAGACTGAAATACGACTTTACATAAGTCGCATTAAACACTCAAACTCTGACCTCATTTGGCCAGGAGCTCTTATGTTGGTTTGCAATGTTGGCAGCTCTCTGCCATGCTTGGTGGACGCCTACCCGGTGTGTTAACCATTTGAGCAACAAAATGTCTATTTATACAATACACATTAATGAATATGTTTCAAATTATGGCCCTTGGTGTAATTCGTAAATGCAAGGGAAGTAATTTTGACAATCAAGAAATTCAATAAATGACAATAATTATTTAATTTCTTAGCGTCATTGCTTGACGTTTCTTCATATTAACGAGAAAAAGTCGGTAATATGAATACATTAATCAAGATATGATTCTAAGATTACACTAATCAATTTAAATAAGGAACCAATTGGTGTATTATATTTTATAGATTCAAAAGGATTTTACAATCGTCATAAGTTTTTGAATATTTGTATATCGTCTGCTAATTTTGCTATACTTTTTAAATTACACAGGAAGTACACACGAAACGCAAAATTTAGTTGCTGTTTGACCACAAATGCTCCCGTTTTCTTTTGTAACGGATAGTTAAATGTTCTCAAAGTTCGTGTTTGATGTTGTAGTATCACAACTATCGGATTATGATGGAATGTTCTTATTTCCGATGTGTTCACAACTTTTGGATACAGATTGAATGTTCTTATTTCCGATGTTCAATTGTCGAACATTTTGGATTAAATTCGATGCAGAGGTGGTGTAGAAGTCACTGTTCAGTCCACATTTGCACACGTCGTTAAAATATCACGGTGAAGAAAGTCACTCACAGCTGTCACTGTTAACTGGTAAAGTTCGCTTCTGGTAAGTGGTTAAGCGTCTGTGACACTGTTCTTGGTGTATATTTACAATTAATAATGTTCTCTTTCTAACACAAACTACACAATTATACTACACTCATTACATGGCTTGATTAAAATAAGTATATTATACATGTCGGTTTTTTAACCGTATCACAATTACAATTATAGACCTTACACAGTAGGTGAATAGAAAACATTCACTCATTGGTGGCTGTGTTGTTCTGAGTGTATTAGTACACTCTGCACTCAGACATTGCTTACTGGGTCGGTTGGACAACGGGACAAAAGATCGGCAATTGTATTGATTCTGCCAGAAATGTGACGAACCTCGAAACTGTAATTTTGAAGCTTCAAGGACCAGCGAGCAATCATATTGTTGGATGGTACTCCGGCATTTATATACCGTAATGGACTGTTGTCAGTTTCGATGATAAAGTGACGTCCTAGAAGGTATCTGGATAGTTTCGTCACACTTTCTACTAAGGCAAGTGCCTCTAATTGCGGAATGGACCATGCCCGCTCTCTAGGCCTTAGCTTTCTTGATATGAAACAAATGGGATGCAGGATGTTGTTGTATTCCTGCAATAGAACTGCCCCAATCGCAACGGAGCTAGCATCTGTTCTCAATCTGAAAGGTAAACGAATGTTGGGCAATTTAAGGATGAGATTATTCGAATTCTTATCAGAAAAGTATGTCAAAACTTTATGAAATGCATTTCGTAGGCATTCATCGTGTACAACTTTTTCAGGTTTATCCTTGGTTAGTAAGTTAGAAAAAACCTCGGTCAGTTCTGAAAAATCAGGAATGAATTTCCTGTAATAGTTGATCAGTCCCAACAAACTCCGGACTTGTTTCTTATTAGTCGGGAGTGACAGTTTTAGAATTTTGGAGACAATTTTGTTGTCTGTCATTACAAAGCCATTGGATATTCTGTACCCCAAAAATGATATCTCTTGGTAAGCCATGTTCACCTTTGAAGGCTTCACTGTCAGTCCGTACTGTCTGATACGTTCTAATGTCTGTTCTAGTGTCTTTATATGTTCCGTCATTGTCTCTGTATGGACACAGATGTCGTCAATATAGCAAATGATATTAGGAATGTCAGATAGGAGGAGTCGTGTCATGCGTACGAATGTGGCTGGGGCATTGACTAGCCCAAATGGAAGTTTGCACCATTCGTACAGTCCCCAAGGCGTGGCAAAAGCTGTTAGATGTCTGCTGTCTTCATGTACAGCAATCTGCCAGTAACCTTTAGACATGTCAAGCGTCGTAAAGAACTTAGCGTCAGTCAGTTCTGTTAGAAGATCGTCAGTGTTTGCCATTGGTTCAAGATCTAAAACAGTTATTTTGTTCAGTTTTCGGTAGTCGATGCAAAGTCGTATTGTTTTGTCCTTTTTGCGTACAATGACCATGGGTGAAGAGAAGTCTGATAAGGATCGTCTGATGATGTTGTTTTTTTCTAAGTTGATAATTTCTTGATGTAACTGTTCTTTGTAGTGTATTGGTATTGTGTATGGTCTACATCTTATTGGTGTGTTTGATGTGAGTGTGATGTGATGCTGTACTAATTCTGTTTGTCCTGGGTTGTCTGAAAAGATGGTGTTGTACTGTTGTATCAACTGTTTGCAACTGTTTGTCTCTGCTTGACTTAAGTTTGGATTGATCTTGATCTCATTCAAGCAGTTTGTCGTGTCTAATGTAGGTGTTGGAATCTCGTCGCTAGAATCGTCATCTTCGTGATCTATTATCACGGTGCAAGCTGTCGTATCGTCTTGTTCGTTGTCTCTGTTGTGGTATGGTCTTAGCATATTTATGTGAAATATTTTGTGTTTGTCTTTTATTAGGATTTCGTAGTCTACAGGTGAGATTTGTCTTGTCACTTTAAAAGGTCCCTGCCAAGAATCAGTCAGTAGCTCTCTGTCACTAGGTAGTAGTAGTAGGACGTCCTGTCCAGGTGTCAATGTTATAGTCCTGTTACCTTTGTCTGCGTACTGTCTGTAAGTAGCACCAGATAGTTTAAGTGCATTTTTAGCAATTTCACATGATTTAATAATCCTTTCACGCAATGATGTTACATACACAAATGATGATATGGGTTTCAGTATTGGAGTAGAATTAGTTAACATTTGGTGATAAATTGTTAATGGGCCTCGTGGTTTGGCACCATAGATTAGTTCAAAAGGAGAGAAACCGGTACTAGAATGTGGTACCTCGCGATAAGCAAAAAGGACAGCTGGTAAGTATACATCCCAGTTGTTGGGGTGATCTTGAGTTACTTTGGCAAGCATGTGCTTCAGGTCCCCATTAAGCTTTTCTATAATCCCGCTAGAGTGAGGATGATAGGGGGTATTGAAAACTTGCTTCACTCCTAACATTTTAGTGAAAGCTTGGGTGGATGCGGCAATAAACTGAGTGCCTCTATCAGACTGGATAGTATCTGGAAATCCAATTCGGGAGAAAATATGGAAGAACACTTCCATGATGTCGTTGGCAGTAATGTTCTTTAGCGGGATCGCTTCTGGCCATCTACTACATTGATCAACAACAGTTAGAATATATTTATTCCCTCTAGTAGTTGTATGACTAAGAGGGCCCACAATGTCAACTGATAATTTTTCAAAGGGTCGACTGGCTAAGTCAGTGACTTGTAACTTTGCCTGTGGGTGTTTACCTTTTTTTACTAGTTTCTGGCATGTATCACAACTTCTGCAATATGTTTTTATGTCATTGCAAAATTTTGGCCAATGAAACTGTGTCAAAAGTCTTGACCTGGTTTTAACATATGCCATATGACCTGCAAAAGGTATATCGTGAGCAAGATGTAAAGCTTGCTTGCGATAAGTAGTTGGCAAAACAGTTTGCTTTGTTGTAATGTCACCTCTGGTGTAGTACCTGGTGAGTATATCATTGTGTAAAGCAAAATGCCATTTCGCATTTTTGGTTACTTTTGCCTTTTTGCCGATCAGGTCAAAGTACTTTGACAGTGAAGGATCAGCTTTTTGAGCTGTTATGAATGTTTCCTTCATAGAGTCACTAGGTGGTAATTCTGGGCTAAGCATTTGTATAGCCTCAGTTTGGTTACTTTCATCTTGCACTCTAGCAGTAGCTCTTGTTACTGCGTTCACACACTCAATGACATCAGATGATGATGGAATGATATCGTCAATGATGTGATGAGAACTTAGTGCTGCATTAGCTAACATACATTCAATAGGTGATATGACATTTTCAGTGATGACATTTGGTGGTGATGTGTTATCATCAATACATAGTGATGTTATGTCATGATTATGAGGTTTGTCATTCACCTCAGGTAAATTTCCTATGATTATATCGCACACTGGGTTTGTAAGTGCCGCGACCTTTACTTTCCCGGTGAGGAATGGTGTTTCAATGTATGCCCATGCTAATGGATATTTTTCAATATTGCCTGAAAATGTTCTACATGTGATGTGTCTGCCTGTATAGTCTGTAGGCGTTATGAATGTTGTTTTCAGGCCAATAAGTGTACTTCCGGTGTCGCGAAGTACTGTAGCAAACTTGCCATTAACATACCCGTGATTGATGTCTAATCTGCCTTTTGAGTCTATTACCAAGTTAGCTTCCTCACTGGCAATAGGGATGGCGTGCCCGCATGTTAAGATACCATCTTCATAGAAGGTGTTACAGACAGTGCATTTGTTAGCATTAAATACATCACAAGCCTGTGCTGCATTCACAGGATGTTTCTCTGGATTTTCGTCTTCTGACGCTGAGCTATCGAACAAGGCGGCATTGGCTTTGTTGGTCATATGCCTGCCTCTACAATCCATGCGATGGTGCCCGAAAGCCTTGCAGAGAAAACATTTACGTTTATTTTTGAACAATTTACGTTCTCTGTCTTGACTGTTTACTATATTTTGCAAGTATGTCTGGTATCCTGGGTTTTGATCGCACATCTCGTTCAAATGGTGAGAAAATTTACAAAATCTGCACTGTCTAAATTTCTCAGAGGTAGGCCTGTTTGATTTTTGCCTACTATAGTTTTTCTCATAGTTGGCTGCTGCTACCCAGTTACTGTCAGTAGCTTCAGTGGCAAAGCATTGTTTGTTGGCCGTGTAATAGGCCGACCCACGTCTTTCAATTTCTTCCACACTTGTGCATTCATTCTCCTGTAAGAACTTAGAAAACGATGATGGGATAGAAGAAATGATTTTATCTCGAATGATGAGATCTTCTAATCTATCATAACTTTTATTAATTTTGGCTGCTGAAGTCCATTTGCTGAAAACATCTCGGACTAAACAAAGGTAGTCAGAGAACGTTTGAGTTGATTTTGGACTCAATTTACTGAATTGTTCTCTGTAACCTGCCTCGTCTAACATGAAATGTGCCATTATCTTAGATTTAATATAATGGTACTCTTTCCTTAGGTCTTTGGGGATGGTTTCAATGACTTTAAGAGGATCCCCAGATAGACTCCTCATATAAAGAATATTCCATTCAGAAAGTGGAACTTGGTAATGTTCCATTAAAGTCTCAAAATTTTGAGTAAAGGCTGCTATGCAGTCACCCGAGGTATAATTACGTACGATACCTTGATACTTCTTATACTGGTTTTCTTTTTCCAGTCTTTCAGATTTCTTTGATTCTTTATTCATCGCAGTCTCAGTGTCAAGTTGTTTCATTTTCAACTGTAACTCTAGTTCTTCTTTCTTACTCTGAGCTGCTATTTCTGCTTTCTTAAGTTCACTGTCTATCTCAGCTTGCTTTGTCTTTGCAGCCATTTCTTCTTGTTTTAGAGCTCTCTCCGCTGCTCTTTCTTCGCGTTCATTATTTTTCTCCTGTACCAGCAGGTATTCAGCGTATTTGTCTTCGCTCCATTTTGTTAATTCATCACCTGTTAGATGTAATTTAATACCCATATCGATGAAATCAAATAATGACGACATGATAGAGAAAATACGTCAATGAAAATCAACCACACAAAATATGTTATAAATGGTTAGTAATAAACAATTTACAATTTATTTTACTATACGATGCGTGCCTACTATCCCGGACGAGCCCCCACGTCCACACATGTCAGGGTCTTATAATTGGCTCGTTGGCTAACACGTGTGAGACAGTACAAGTATAACGTGATTCGACGTAAGACACAGCAACACAAGTTCTATGGATTTATTGCCACATTAAATACAGAACGATAATTACAGCAATCTACAATATATAACTCACGACGCTCACAACCACAATACAGCTCATAGGTCTGACGCTCAAGATATCAGTCGTTCGGCTTTCAATCACGGAGATTCATACAAACGCCTTGCTCTCATCGCACATGTCCGTCCGGTCTCCAGTCCCAGCTCGGTCTGACCTTAGCACGCCAACTGCCCACTGCCTCTAGTGGTGTCACGTGTCCTGCGTGCGTCTGTCGTCAGCCTGACCGCTGGTCGCGTGTCAGGTAACAATCTTGTCAGCCGGGTGTCGCAACGATGTTGCTGCACAGCTATACCATGTTAGGCTCTGACACGTGTACTGGACGCATAACAAGCTAGGCACTCGAGATATTTACCGACATTCACAGAAAGCAAAATACATATATCAACGTAACAGGTCACGCTATACACGAGAAACATCAAAACTGCACGCGCACCGAAATGTGAACCTCTTACTTGAAAATTACGACAGCGGCTGGTTGAATGGGCATGACGCATGGTCGTCTAGACTGAGGCTCGGGTATTTATGCTCTACATTATATGGTGCAACTAGCGCTGTGGTGTAAGGGATAGTGAAACGCGCAGTTTCATAAATCCCAGTTATAACGACTCGAGGATTCGAAATCAGCTGAGGGAGATTAGGAAGCAAACCACTTTGCGTTGATTTCGATGGTATGAGGCGTCGGCTGTTCAGAAAGCAACGGCGAACTATATTGACCTAACATTAGCAAAATCACAGACAATACATACTGGAGTTGATTGCAACATCCTGTATAGGTTAGTTAGTTAGTCGAAAGATTATCCTCATTGCATATCGAATCATTCAGTCTATAAGTGCTCGGATCCCCTCCTCAGCAAATCCCGCAGCGTGAAGCGGCTCACGACACCAGTTCTGTGTTGGTTTATTACTCTTCTTTAGCTTCCTGCATAGTGTTCTTGTTTGGCCACACCTCTTTTAACTTGCTGTTCTCGCAGCCTGACTATGGTTGTAGATTCTCAGTCATCGCTTGGTTCTCGTAAACGAATTACTTCTCGTAAAGCATTCAGAATGTCTGCCTGGTCCATGGCTCGCCCGCCTTTCACAGTAGCCCTACCTGCAAACCTATCAGCCTGCTCATTCCCGTGTACACCCGCATGCCCTGGCACGAAGATGAAACTAATTTTTGCCAGCCGAGACAGCTCCAGAGATAGCAGCCACTATCTTCAGACCTACCACATCTCTAACCTCCTGAGCTTACTCATTAAGTCACTAAGGACACATGCCCAATTTGATGTCTGTGTCTCGAGCCATGTTAGTGCTTTACTTACTGCCATGACTTCCATAGTCAGGCTGCTTGTGGTCAACGAATAATCTTCAGACTCTTCCTTCACAATTTCCCACCGGCCTGAGCCGTAAAGGCCCATGAACTTCTCACTCCTCGGACGACCGACAAATCCGTGAAGATGACAGCATCATCCTCTAAAGAATTCTCGAAGATCAGAGCCTGTACTTCCGCCACCACAGCAGCTGAATTTTCTTGTCTACATTTCCTGTCTAGTTGGATGTACAATGAAAAGGATGTACAGAACTCTGCTGGCACTTGTACCCACTCCTTGCCAGGTTCTAAGTCCTCAAGTGAACACACCTGCTGAAGAATGTCATCGGCTTGACCTATCCACAACTTTCCTCTTTTTAACCTGCTGCCCTTTAGCTTCTTAATCTCGCTATACAGTGGACGTTGTGTGTTTGCGTTGACTCTTGAGATAGGCGCGTGTTTGGCAAATTTTTATTCTGTCCCTCATGGTTGGAAAATCAAGAAGGTAGTGCTTCGACCAGTATGATGTATCTCTTGCACTTAGAAGAATAATGAGCATAGCTTCGTTCTGTATCCCTTCCATCCTTTCCATCTGCTTATCGTTGAGAGTCAGGATCGCCATCGCATACTCCAAAAAACAGAAAGGACCAGACCCTCGTAATGAAGACATAGAAGGCGCTGCTCACAGTTTGTCGCCGCCATCACCCGCTTGGCTTTTGTTATCACCTGGTCTACGTGCTCAGTATAAGCTAGGCTTTGTTTGATCAAATCGTATCCCCAGGTAATGCATTGCCTGAGTTCTTTCCACTGTCTCTGAACCCAGATTTACAGTTAGCGTTGGGGTGTTGACAATATGGTTATTTAAAGAGAACCATGTCACTGTTATTTGTGTTGGGTTGACCATTGCCCCAGCTTCAACACACCAAGTGGTTACGCGATTGAGTTCGGTTTGTAGTTCCACAGCAACCTGATCTCTATCCTTCCCTGACGATACACTAAAACATTGTCTGCATACGAAAATGTCCTCCCCCGTCCTATGATTTTCTCGCTGGTCATTCTCATAGTGTAGGCGTTGAACAGCACCGGAGATAATGGTGATCCTGATGGTAGGCCAAGATATATTGTTGTTGGTTCCGAAGTCCAACTGCCATATCTAAAAACTAATTTCCGTTGGAAGAGGACTGCAGCGATCCAACTAAGGAGGAAAGGACTTATCTTGAGTTCAAGAAGCTGAAGCATTAAAAAAATCCAATGGTACTCTGTTGTATGCGTTCTCAAGATCAATCGCTGCAGCAAAGGTTTCAATGCTTGAGTGGAAACCTTCATAGACATCATGGGCAAAAACTGCTGCATTGGTCCAGGTGTCTCCCAGGGAAGATGGGAAAACACCTTGCCCCTATAGCTGGCTTCATATTTTTCTGGCAATTAACTTCTCCAACAGCTTGCCTATTGTATTCTGCATGGTTATTACTCGATAACCCTTAATTTTTGTGTGGCCTTTGCCAGGCTTCGGCAAGGGAATCAGATAGCTGTGTAACCACTCCTGCTTGATGCTAGCACTCCCTACACTGTTTTTGTACATGTCTGCTAGTTTCTCAAGCTCGTTGACGATACACCTATTGATGTTCTCATATCTTATGTTTTCTTTTTATCGTCGAAGCACAGCCTTGATATCTTTCACTATCACTGTGTCTTCATTCAAAATGTTCTGGGCCTTGCACATATCTGAGGTGACCTCCTTGGCAAGATTTCGGCCTCTCATGTCTGTCTGATTGCTCTGGTCTAGCTAGCGTTTGAAGAGGGCTTTGCCCTTGTTCTCATCAGTTCTCTGCCAGATGAGGTCAGCACCTTGGAAGTCAGGAATACTCTTATTCTTGACTACTCTACTCATGCTTTTATGCAGTCGCCAGAACAATTTCAGTGACTTGTCTGTGCTTACTCTTTGACACACCTCTGCCCATTTTTCACTTTTAACCTCCTTAACCAGTGTTTTGAAATAGCTTACTTTTGTGTGCATCTCTCTTTCTAAGTGCATGCAAGGACTAGGTTGGGCAGCTCTGTTCTTCTTGGCGTTTTGCCATTTCTTTACAGCACTACGCTTATCCACCCAGGCCTTTTCCACCTCAAAATTCCACCACGGTGGCTGCTCCCAGCTTTTTTTCCTGCCCTGAAGCTTTCTGTGCTTGTCGCGTCTTATTTTACTCACCATATCGTGCCCTCTACTGTCATACTGGAAAGTCTTGACCGTTGACTTGTGCTGCGTGGTTCTGCCTTTCTCCACCAATATGCTGCAAGGGTGGTGGTCGCTGCCGTGGTACCCTAGGACACTCCATCTACACACTGTAGTGAGTGAAGGAGAAACCAGCGCCAGATCAATAGCACTATCCTCATTACCTGGACGACTTGTTGTCCTGGTGACACAGCCACTGTTGATACAAACCAGGTCAATGGTTTCAAGTGCAGTCTCGACATCCTCCCCCTGTGTGTTGGAGAAAATGTTTCCCCACGATCTGTCTTTAGCCACAGAAAATAACACGTCTCTCGTGACCTAATATGTCGCTTAAGCACTGCTATTTCAGCAAACATCATGTATAGGGCACGCAACCAACGCTTAAAGTTAAAAAAAATGTATGCGGTGCAGAGTCATGGACAGAATAACTCGGTTCTTTGCTGCTGAACCAATGATCACATGTAAAACCAACCCTCTAGCTACTCTATCTGTAAAAGAGCCACTGTCTCCGTACACCAAAATCAAACTGCATTAATCAATCCCAGTGTGAGTGCCCAGGAATTTACTTAGGTAGAACGGGAAGACAGCTAGCAAACTTAGCAAACTGAGTAGCCGAACTCATAACTGTAAAGGTGGAAAATAGAGTTAATCAGTCTTGAGGAATCCCTGTGCAGTTGAAAAGCTCTTCCCCCCCCCCCCCCAAAAAAAAACTCCCCCCTCGTCGATTTCCCAACCTCTCTTACACTATAACCATAACGTTAGCAGAGAAAAGACGTTTTGTATATTGTATTCGATTAACAATAAACGATTGATCATTTATAGTTGGACGTATCAATTAGGCGCTTTCAGCTTGTTTCATGCAAACAGAAAGAGTTCATGTTAAATTTGAAATTACCGTGGGGATAGAAATGCTCGACATTCGAACAATACATGTGATTATTTGTTTTAAATATTTCAGCGTAAGTATTATTCATTTATTCACTTCATATGGTATATAACTCTAAAATATGCATCTGACGAGATGCAGCGACATACGCCACGCAATAAATCGTGCAACGTATTGTTAGTGGCTTCAGTGTTTTTTTCTTTTTTAATAACTCGGTTGTCAAAGCAACAAGACGCCTGTTGTAGAAAGAAGGCGCCAGTAAGTCGCCGGCTATCGAAGAAACAAGACACTGGTTGTCGGAAAAAACAAGACGTGTGTCCATCTAGACCAGTAGTTCTCAACCGGTGGGGACCCCCCCCCCCCCCCCACCAGGGGGGCATTTTAGGGTTTTCGGGGGGGGGGGTAAGATTTTTTTTTTTTTTTTCAAGATCACATTAATACAAGAACCGATTACTTGATATTGTTTTTCCCTCCATACTTTACGGTTCTGTACTTCTCGCTCTTTTGAAATTCGTTTTATAACCTAAGCAGACCCACAAATCACGAGTTATGTAGACGTCTAGACTTGTTCTAGTATGTGTTATTACATTTAGCTTTCATCTGTACGTATACTGTGTAGAGGCAAGAGGGAATCTATAGGGAGGAAATACGAAAGGATGGGGAGGGGGGTGACATTCTGAACATATGGTAAAGAGGTGCATGGGCCAAAAAAGGTTGAGAACCACTGATCCAGACAGATTTAAACTCTTGTGTAACAACAAATAAACAAACATTTGGCAGGGGCGAGGGAAGTAATAAAAGGGGCAACAAATAAACATGTGGAGATTTTAAACGGACCAACAAATGAATATATTTTATAATAAATAGAGCAGAATGGTGATTATACAGTAATAAATTGAGCCACAAATAACACATAGTGATTTTTCTGCTAACAAATACAACAAATAGTTAACACGAGTTTAGACTATACTAAAGACTTCAACATTCGTAATATCAGACGTGTGTGAGCTTGTTGGTTGCGTAGGACCACTCCTCTACAGGCTATCATTTACCACGCCACCGCAGCGTAGATACACCTGATAGCCTCCATGGGCCCAGTTTTGATCCCCATAAATGCTATAAGTGTAACATGGCAATCTGTCCGCACTGACATGCAAACACCGGTGCCAGGTAAGTGTGAGAAGCTATTCAAAGCACCCCCAACACAATCTGCAACAGATGCCGAGTTTGTTTACCTGCAGACGTAGCAACAATCGAATTATCTATCTTATCTACTGAGAGAAACGAAGAAACGAAGAGAGAGAAGGGGAGGATAGGAAACAGTTAATGTAGAAAGTTAATGGTGTTTTTTGGATGGGGAAATGCGAAGCAACAACCATGTTACAGTTAATTCCGCCTTTTATCGGTACTATCTTTGACATAAGATCATCACCGCCGTTAGTTCTCTTTTAGACAAGCAGTGCTAAACGTCAACTGCTTGTATACGGCACAATAACAAATTCGGAGGTATTAACTGGCTCTCGCGGAAGTCGAGATAAGAGGACACACTAGACAATATAAACACAAGCTATAGTGCGGCTTTCGGGATTCGAATTTTGTTGTTTGTTCAGAGGTACTTATAATTTACGTCCCCAAGTCAAGGACGACAGGTCAACATTTTAGTCCAGCTGTCTGGTGTAGGGATTGAACCCCTTACCTTGGCATCTACACACCGGATGTTTAATAACACGCGTTCTTATCCATTCGGCCATGCTGACCTACGATTCGCAGGTATTAATTGGCACTCACGGAAGACGAGATAAGAGAGCACACTAGGCAATATAGACACGTAAAGCTGTAGTGCGGCTTTCGGGATTCGAACCGGCCGCCTCCAAATGATGACAGTGTCTCACTATACTGCCCACAGTTTCCATTTGGATGTGGCAAGTTTGAATCGCAAGTAAGCAAATCTCACTGAATCAAGTGGAGAGGAAGAAATACACAACACACCTAGTCTATGAAATTCAGCCAAAATATGATTCATCTATTCACTTTATATGATAGTAGGTCAGCATGGCCGAATGAATAAGAACGCGTGTTCTTAAACATCCGGTGTGCTGATGCCCAGGTAAGGGGTTCAACCCCTACACCGAACAGTTGGACTAACATGTTGACATGTCGTCCTTGACTTGGGGAAGTTAATTACAAGTACCTATGAAGTCGGAGTGGGTTCGCCTGATGGCGATGGAAAGTGTTAATAGATAAAGATAATCCACACGCAAAATTCAGTCCAGCACTACTAGAAGTAGTGTGTATGCTTGAGTTCAAAGCGAGCGAGCGCAGAAAAAAAAACACACACGCACGCGCACACACACACACACACACACACACACAATTCTGCAGTGTGCACCTGGGGAGATTTGTGTTCGTAGCCCCTTCACCACAGTGCCGACAACGTGCACTAAGTGTTTAAAAGAGCGCAGGTGTTCCAGTGTCATGGTTTTAACTCACGTTGGGGGTGGTTCTCTGCCGTATCTTTACAACAGCCCAGGTAAATCTCGCCTGCCACGACGGCGAGTTTTCTAGGCCGCTCTCCCAGGTCATCGACACAGAACCAACTGAGGAATGTGAAGTAAATTCGTCTAAAATATCAATCTCCCACCCGTTTATCATCATGAAATGATTAGAATTGTACACTCGTTTATTCCTTCTTTGGAACTCACCCCTCTTTATAACGTCATTTATAAGATAGTTATTCTTCCGCTTCTTCCTTCCTTCTCCTCCTCCTTTTTGTTCATCTTCCTCTCCTCCTCTGGTCTTCATCTCTTCCTCCTCCTCCCAGCAGCACGGTCACAATCGTGCCTCTGCGCTATGTGTACAATTATATCACTACCATAACGTGTACTCCCACGGTTGTTGTAGCTACTGTTGTAGCTCCGGTTACAACTTTGATGTCACGGTTACAGCCTCTGCTAGGGTTACAGTTGTGTTGCTACCCCGCATATATTTTAGGCCAGCGACGAACGAAAACGGAAACAGCAAGACAAAGCGTGGAATAACAGCAGAAGTACATTTCCACCTCATTATAGGTCGATGCACAGAAGATGTCTGGTTCTAAACGATATCAGAAGTTCTCTATCTTTTGGGCGATGACACTAAATTTATAGTTTTCCCCGATAAGGACGAAAAAACATACAGAAGGAAGTAGCTTACGTAAAAAGTTCCACAACAAATGGAAATCGAAAACAGTAGTCCCTGCCCTGGCATAATAAGAGGGGGCTTCAAATGAAAACCTTACAAGTGTGATAGAAATGACAATAACCATGCCATTGTCTTGTAACCTGTCAATATAGTTGTTAAGGATATCAAGAGTGTTTAGCATGTAACATCACGGTGCAGACGAACACGGTGACGTCATAAGGACAGTATAAATACGGCCGCCCCACTTTTGACATGCATCATCCGTTTTTTTTTTTAATCCTCTTTTTTTAATCAGTGAAGAGGTGAAACCTATAGAAATTCATAGGCGAATGAAGCGAAGGTCCAGGATGGTGATGCATGCCTGTCAGTCCAGCAAGTGTATGAGTGGAGTAGGAAATTTCGACACGCAATCAAATCCAAACGACGTGGACTTCTGGGTAAAGGTGCCCTTTTGCAACATGACAATGCTCGACCACATACTGGCCGTGCAACTGTTGAAAACATTGAAGACCTCCCCTTTCAGTGTGTACCACATCCCCCGTACTTGCCAGACCTAGCCCCAAATGATTCCCACCTGTTTGGACAACTCAAAGAGTCAAATCATATTTAAGGTTTTCATTTGAAGCCCCCTGTTTTATGTGGAAAATCTGCACACGGGTAGATTTAGCCCGTTACCTTGGATGAATAATCGGGCACTCTCACGATGTTTATACTTCACCTCGACACCGCAAGGTACAAGAGGAACATGATGAGATAAGATGAGATGAGATGAGATGAGATGAGACCTTGGATGAAATCTGTCTACAGGAAGTAAATCTAACACAAAAGCACGCCGAAGTTGAACACACTGAACTCTGAGCTAGAAAGATGCATAACTAAGATTGACGTGCTCTCCTAGAAAGAGGAACGAAGAAGGCGGAGAAATTGTGTCATTACTGGGAATTGAACCTTTGAACACATGTAAAGTTGACGCGCTGTTCTCTCTAGGCTTCTGCTAATATCAATGTGTCAATGACGTTGTTATATATGGACATCACAGCAATGGCTCATTCGACTAAGGCACATGTGTCAAACTCAAGGCTCGCGGGCCACATCCTGCCCGCCGTACAATCATATCAGGCCCGAGAGGTCTCAACCGAAGTACAAATATATTCGGCCCAAGAGAGAATTTTAGGCAAAATATTTTTTTATGGTCACGATATAAAGTCCAAATCAAATTCCCTAATTAGCAGCCTTCCGAATGATAGGGTACCTGAGAGCGTTCTCACTTCGATCAGAATAAGCGAAAATAAAAGTTGTGTAGTGAGTAAGTGTTCGTCGTTATAGTTACCTAGCAACGTTCAGACGCTGGTTTTGGATTGGCGCATAAAAAATGAAAGTAATGTAATGCCCGGATATTACATCACTTTTTCCAGCTACGGATAACCTGATATCAATCAAGCGTCTGTCGGTAGATGCACAATCTTTTACAATCAAAGCTAGTCTTTAAAATGGCCAAGAGAAAAGTTGATTCTGAAAACAGAGTCTTTCAAAGCCGCTGGGAGGCTGAATATATGTTTACTGATATTGGCGGTAAACCCGTGTGTCTAATTTGTGGAGATAATGTGGCTGTGATTAAAGAATATAATCTGAGACGGCACTACGAGACTAAACGTGAAGACAATTTAAACAGCCTGAATGCAGAGGAGAAGCTACAGAATTCAGAAGAATTGAAGAGGCATCTAACATCACAGCAGATTTCTGCAGTATGTACCTGACGAGATGCAGCGAAATATGCCAGGCAATAAATCGTGCAATCTATTGTTTGTGTCTTCGTTATTCAAATTCATCACGGGAAAACATTGTTTTGAATTTCTGAAACGTCGCCTTCCATTACCAACTGTGAAGCGATTGGATAGATTACTCAAGCTGAAGTGTAAAATATCGGTACAGGAGTGTCGATTGAGATTTCTCGAGGAAAATTACCGTGGTAGACAATCGACATTACTGTGCGAACATGTGTATATTTCAGTTTGAAGGATTTATCTAATTAATTCACGTAAGTTGTGTGATTTCTGCAGTATGTACCTGACGAGATGCAGCGAAATATGCCAGTCAATAAATCGTGCAATCTATTGTTTGTGTCTTCGTTATTCAAATTCATCACGGGAAAACATTATTTTGAATCACAGCAGATGTTTTTCACCAAAGCAAAATCACAAACTGATGCTGCAGTCAAAGCAAGTTTTATTGTGTCAGAGAAGATCGCAAAATCAGGCCGACCATTTACAGAAGGAGAGTTTCTTAAGCGCTGCATGATGAAAGAGTGTGACGTCTTGTGTTCAGACAAAAAAGCAGATGTTTGCAAAGGTGAGCCTTAGCAGAAATACGGTTGTTGATCGCGTTTGTGAGATTGCCACTGATGTGAAAACATAGTTGATCGAAAAAGGCAAAGACTTTGTTTGCATTATCCCTTGCTGTCGATGAAAGTAATGACACGACTGACACTGCACAGCTCGCCATCTTCATCCGTGGACTCCAGTTTGAATGTTACAGAAGAAATATTGGACATGAAATCCATGAATGGGACAACGACAGGAAAAGACATTTTGACAACGTATGTCAAAGTTTAACCAACATGAACCTGCCTTGGAACAAACTCGTTGGACTGACAACAGATGGAGCATCGGCGATGTATGGCGAAAAAAAGTGGACTAGTTGGAAGGATGCGGTTAAATATGCAGGAGAACTGTACTGGTGAATTGATAGCATATCACTGTATCATACACCAAGGATCGCTGTGTGGTAAAGTCCTCAACATGGAAGATGTAATGAGCATTGTAACACAAACTGTCAACTTTATCGAGCCAGAGGTTTAAATCACCGCCAATTTCAGTCTTTGTGTGTGTGTGTGTGTGTGTGTGTGTGTGTCTGTGTGTGTGTGCGCGCGCGCGCAGGAAACAGAGTCGGCGTTCAGTTACATGCCTTATCATACAAGCTCAGATTTACAAGCTCAGATTTCAGCTCTTAGATTTACTTCATTCTACCCATGGATAGCCGTTTCAAGCTGGGACACAGATAAGAATTTGTTAATCTATTTTTGTTTGTTTGTTCTGTGCTGACGAAGGCTTTGGCCGCAACGTCCATTGATTTTTGTAGTTGTGCTTTGGTAAAGCTCTCAACCTACTTCTCGTTTTTCAGTGATTCATTCATTGCTTATCATACAAGGGTGCGGTGGCTAAGTCGGGGAAAAGTTCTCAGTAGATTTTTCCAGCTGATCGCGGAAATCAGTCAATTCATGGACAGTAAAGGAAAAGATTCAAGTTTTTTGGGGGAAAAAGGTGGAAATGTGAGTTGGCATTTCTGTCTGATATAACCACTCATCTCAACGACTTGAACCTGCAGCTCCAGGGACGGGATCACATTATCACTGATATGCATGATGCAGTGAAGGCATTTCAAGTGAAGCTGCGCTTATGGGAGACACAAATGCACCAATGCAACCTATCTCACTTTTCTTGTTGCCAGGCAATGTTAAACCAAGTCAACGTTATGGTGTTTCCCAATGCACACTTTGCTGAAAAACCTAGTTTACTTCGCAATGAGTTCATACGGCTCTTTAGTGACTTTGAAGCACAGAAAAGTAATTTCGAGCTGTTTCGTAATCCATTTACCATAGATGTGGAAACTGTACCTGTAAATTTGCAGATGGAATTAATAGAACTGCTGTGTAATGGGACACTAAAGGCAAAGTACGACACTGTGGGGCCTGCACAGTTCACACTCCTGAAGAGATGCCTCGGCTTCGTCTACATGCGGCTCGAACCTTGAGCATGTTTGGTAGCACATGTTTGTGTGAGCAGCTATATCTGTGTGAGCAGCTGTTTTCTGTGATGAAGATTAACAAAACATCACACAGGAGTCGTCTCACTGATGAACACTTGTAGTCCATCATGAGAATCTCAATGACTCAAAACATTACTCCCAACATAATCGAACTTGTAGCCAAGAAAAGATGCCAAATTGACATAAGACTGAAAATGTGTATACCAATGTTTTATTATTAAAACTTTTTTTTCTGTTTTAATTTATATTAACGTTTAAAAAAGGTTTAATTTTCGGCTTATTGAATGTTTATCCTTTCCGGCCCGCAACCTTACGTATGATTTGAGTTTTGGCCGCTGAGCGATTGAGTTTGACACCCCTGGACTACGGCATTATAGCACCAGGCAACAGAGGAAACTAGATTCGACTTTAGAACCTTTGTTCACTTGTGTGAAACAATGTCATCAGATAGACATCCATTTCGACAACCCATCTTGCGACATAGGGTAAAATGAGATGTACGGGCCGGAAAACATTCATACCATGACTAGGGCATTCTTGCTGTTAGAATCTATTTGCTTCTAATTGTGTGAAATGATGACATCGGGGTCTGATGATAACGTAGTTCAACCCCCGCAAACAGGCAGTATACTCACATCAGCTTGCCCGTGATCTTCCCATGTCGGTGCGCGCACGACATGGGTACTGGTAACCTACCATCATCAAGAGGACTTGCTGATTCTGTTGTAATCTTGCAGCACATAAAGTAATTAGTCCTCGATCCGGTTCATCAAAGCCAAGATCACGACCGATCCTATCTTCGTTAGTAATCCTAATGTGGCTGTTTCCAGGATGTCAAAGGGTGTGACTTTGAACCTACGCAACCTAACATCATCACGCTGCAGGTCTTTTGCCAAACGTCGCTCTCGCAACTGTCAATTGTAGAGATTCTCGATCTTTTGCCAGTTCCCCCGCCCAAGAATTTCCATGCCCAAGATGTCTTCAATGTCCCGAGCCCATTTTCGTGTTGTCGACCCCCGCCTCATCTTCCAGGAATCATGTCTTCCTTCTCTATTCTCTACAAGCCACGTTGATGTTTATTATGGCCAAAGCATGTCAGTGTCCGAGACACGACGTTGTTTATGAGCCCGTTTTCTTCGCGTTCAGTGCCTGTAGACAGTCGGTACTTATCTTCTTCTTGGTCTACAATATTCTAACAACTGTTTCTGCAACGTGCACGTTTAAAAACCCCCGAATTTCTTCTTTAGTGGTTGTTTAATAGTCCATGACCACCGCGTTGCCATGTCAGTTTCAGTGCGCTAAACACCACAATATCACGGCTCAGTCTTAACGAATAATAATAGTAATAAAATCATTCCATGCCCTTTGTAATCATTTGCAGCCTCTATTGGCTGTTTGTGATTTACTAGACAATTTTACGTTCGATAGTCTGGTTGTTTCTGAGCGAGGAGTCAATACTTAAGAAGAAATTACCGGTGTGTGGAACTAACTCACTATCACCCCACGGTCAAAAGAAAACAGTTTAAGCGCGGCCAGAAATATGGATAACTACAATAATTAATAATAAACTACAAGCATTCACTAATTGGTGCCTGCACAGATTAGTGGGAATGAACTGGTATGACAGAATCACCAACGTAGAGCTCATGGGGAGAACTAAACAAATCCCAGTAAACCAAGGGCAGGGATGGATTAACCATTAGGCAAACAAGGCACGTGCCTAGGGCACCAAGCATTTGGGGGGCACCACAAGTCCTCAAGAAAAATGTGTATATTGTCCCGGTAGCGTAATTGCATGGCATAAGCAAATCGCAAATGTAATATTGAATCGCACATTATTTAACCTTGGTCCCACCAACCCGGGGGTAAATTACCCCCCACCCAGTTTTTTTGGTGCTATTTTTTGTTATTTTTCTTCAAGGTTTTTTTGCGCTATTTTTTTTACTTTTCTGGGATATGTTTGTGCTACGTAACGCACTAATGCGTAGCGTCAAATTCACTTCCGTTTTGGTCTGCTAGTGAAAACAATTGTGAATAGTGCTAATTTGTCGACGTGTCATTGAATGACTGTACATTTGCATAACGGCATTTGCATAACCACAAACATCTCAGTGTTGTGAAGGACTAATAAATGCTTATCCTGAAGATCTGAACAATAATTTATATACTGAACTACAACAGTTCCACTCATATATTCGCCACAAGTTTCGTGCATCAAAATCTGACAACAACACGTTCAGTCATGCAGAACTCTACAAAGTAATAGTTAGAGACAACATCGAGTGTGCTTTTCCAAATGTAGAAATCGCCTTGCGCATATTTTTAACATTAATGGTTACGAACTGTTCAACTGAGCGCTCTTTTTCTCAGTTGAAACGTACAAAAAATCCAAGTAGATCGACAATGAAACAAGAAAGGCTTGATTCCTTATCTTTGCTGATGATTAAGGCAGACTTGTTGCGCAAAATTAACTTTGATGATGTACTCAAAAACTTTGCCAGACGTAAATCTAGAAAAAATAACTTTAAAATGTAAATGTGTGCTCTCTATGACTTTCTTATCTATCAAAAAAGTTACAGTATTTTTGTCTACTATTATTACAAAATTAATTAACTATTAATTTTAATACAGAAATACCTTATTGTAGGTTTTATATGAGTGATAGTAGTACAAACATATGTGTTTACATTTCACAACTGTTGTTCTTAGTTAGTTTTTTGCATAATATTGAACATACCAGCAGTCAGTGGAGGATCGGGGGCCCGGGGCAGTAGGGGGCACCCATGTGGGTTTGTGCCTCGGGCACCAAGATGGCTTAATCCGGCCCTGACCAAGGGATGAGGAAAAGACAGTGGCGCTGGATAGGACCCATATTGAGAAACCTGGGGAAAATGTAACTAGACACTCTCTTGTCTGGAACCCACAAGGCAAACGAAATAGCATCATCATCAAGTGCCATGCTAGCTGGCATAGGTGTTCATGTCTCTCTCTCTCTCTCTCTCTATATATATATATATATCTCTCTCAGTCTGTGGTGTTCTGGATCAACTTTGCTGCTGATATTGCTCCATGCCACCGTCTCATTCCGTCCAGCATCATTCCTCTTGGTCTGTCTCTGCCTTTCTTCCCCTCGATCTTTCCAGTCGTTACGATGTTCTCACATTTCTCTTTTCTCATCACATGACCAAAGAAAGCTGTTTGTCCCTTTCTTATTGTTGTATATAGAGTTCTAGTTTCATTAACCTCTTTCGGCTATCGTATGGTAGTCTAAAGAGACCTTTAAAAAAAAAAGGGGGGGGGGGGGTTGTCACGAGATCGCCATGAGTTAACCAGATAATGATAATACCGACGTTTGCTTGGCGTATATTTTCTAGGCCACAACAGTCGTACTAACAGAGTAAACACAGCTGCATGGGTTACATCGGGGCAGCACATATACACATTTGATGGTGAGTGAGAAGGAATGGATACACCGCGTTGGCAGTTCATAAACAGTTAAAGTCACATAGCCTTGCCCGCTCAGGATATGGAATGGTTCCATCTGTCATCTATAGTTCCGGACATCAGGCGAAAGGGCGGCTGGGAGTGTCACCACTGAACAGAAGATTGACAGTTTATCAACAGGTCGGAAGTGCCCGACTAGGGAGAAAATGGTCAGACTGTCAGTGGGTATTTCCCGACATAAAACGGAATGGCATATTTGACTGTCACCACATGACAGAAAGTTGAGGGCTGGTTATTGGAAACAGGGAACACCTGCAGTATATCAACAACGTCACGTGCACAATGTAGGTTGTTTGGAAAACCATGATTGGCAGCTTGGTATCGAAACTCTTTGTTGGAACTCGACAGTAACTCTCTAGATTGTTTTGGATGTCTAAACCAGTGATGAAAAATCTAACATTGAGGGAGCCAGGAGGGGGATGGATCCCTGACAGGGGATGATCTGCCAATGTGCCACCTGTGTGGGGGCATAAAGGATAACGTCACGTGGCCAACTTTAGGAGTTGCCATAAAAACCCGAGTTGGGACCAACTAGGGAAACTTGAAAATGTGGATCTAGGCAGACATGCTTGTCACTGCAGCAGTTAGAACATCTAACGTGTGAAGGAGATATTTGATTTAGTTTACACGAGCCTGTATGGCTACCATTAGATGTAATTTAGTGTAAACTGCAGTGCCGTAAGGTATAACCTATTATAATATTCGTTCTAATTAATATAGGCTGTAGCCTTTTTAAAACTAAAGTGTGATGATTAGCACTGTTAGTGGAAAACTAGCTAGAGTAGGGAAGTGATACTTGGCTCTGTTAGTTGAAAATAGATTAGTGAAGTGTGGATAAGCTTTACTAGTTGAGAATCGAGTAATGAGGGATAATTGGGATATTGACGTAGTGTCCCTGGTGGGCGGGGTTCCGCATTCTGTTTGTTGATTTTTTTTTTCTTGTCTTGGCCTGATGATAACCTATGTGTTCAATCATCTGTCCATGACAGAGAAGGTTCATTGTATTTTCTGAAGCGAGGCAGATGGTCCACGATCATCTAATAGAGATCAGTGACGGGGAGGCTATCACCGGTTATATGATTTATGTTACAGGTTTCCTCTGGTTGGAATGAAGAACACGAAACCCAGAGAAAAGCCGATCCCGGATAAAGTTTGGCGCAGGAAGATTGGCCAACAATTTTACAACAGAGATTATGCTAGAGGAAGATGATCAACCTTGCTCAGTGGAGCTGAATGGTATCCTACCGGATAAATACCGAATGAGTTTAGGTCATACCAGTTTTAACACACCAGTAGTGATGGATATTCAGTTCACTTATGACTAGAACAAAAATAAAGGTCTCTATTGGAGTATAGACAATAACTGTTTAATAGTGAGAACTAGTGAACATTTATCAAGAGACAAAAAGTCTTGTTCATAGGACAGTGTTCCATGTTTGTTTCACCGCGCCGGAATTATGAAGCCGGAGTTTCTATAAACTGTTAGGAACAGTTGTGTTAGGAACAATAACAGTTTTTTTTTCACGGATTATATATTTACATGGGATTCAGATCTCATGGTCATCAGAGTTCCTGGAGGAGGACATGTCTGGAGAGAAGGATACGACTTCGGTGAGGTTTATCGTACTGACTCGAATGATGTCGTGTAATCCTTGCCATGATGTGTACACTATGATCCTGAACTTTGAAGGATGACATACACATTTATGTTATAATACACGACACACATTTTCTTCACATACACGTCTCATATACGTTACACTTTTCTTTTAATAAATTAATCTTTATTAATTTTTAGAAGCAAGAGTTGTTGAGTATGTTGCATTGGGGAATTATGAGAGGGAGCATAGTACGACAGTGAGAGAGTGACAGGAAAAGGTGTCCACGGGCTGATGGAGTGTGTTGGACGGAAGCTGGTGGATTCTCCAGAATATTAAAAAGGAGGAAAATATTATAATGTGGGTGTCGGCTCTCTTCACTCCAGGGACGACACTGTAAAGGAGGACACGACATTATTGGGGGCTCGATAACGGGATCTTAGGACAGCGGGATCTCTCGTAAACGGGATCTTTGGACAGCGGGAATCTCTCGTAAATGGGATCTTTGGACAGCGGGATCTCTCGTAAACGGAATCCTTGGACAGCGAGATCTCCTGCAAGCAGGAACCTTTGACAGTGGGATCTTCTGACAACGGGGTCTTTTGACACGGGATCCTTAGTTATAAGAGGGAGATATCATTTTGGAGAATCCAGCTAGAGTGAATGTGGATAGGGGTTAGGACTAATATCTTACCTGTTCACACTTCACACGTCTGCATAGGTCTATGGTCCTGATTCTACTCTTGTCACTGAGTGAATGTGCTGTGCGTGGTAATATCTAGATTTATAGTACTTGTTCATATGTCTGTATAGTAATTTGCAGTTATATTGTACTCGACCTGCTAGCTTACCTCTCTGTATAATGGCCACCCCTAAACTAACCACGTTAGAATTAAAGGCAAAGGGGGAAGAAATGGGATTGGCGGGTTCTGCTCTAACGGATTACATACAGGAAGTGGAGAGAGAGTATCGTCAAGCAGAACGGGAAGATCGAAAGGCCGAGCTGGAATTGAGAAGGATGGAGTTGGAACAAGCAGCTAAGAAATTGGAAGCTGAGCAAGCAGCTAAGAAATTGGAAGCTGAGCAAGCAGCTAAGAAATTGGAAGCTGAGCAAGCAGCTAAGAAATTTGAAGCTGAGCAAGCAGCTAGGAAATTTGAAGCTGAGCAAGCAACTAGGAAATTAGAAGCTGAACAGGAAGCACAGAAAAGGGAGCACGAGTACCGGATGAGGGAACTCGAGTTGAAGAGTCAATCTAATGGAGAAACTGAGGGAGCAGTTGGAGGTTCCTCCATCCCAGGCTCAACACCAGTAGGTGGACATGGGTACCAGGCCATGAAGTTTCCTTTGGCGGTCTACGAGGAGGACAAAGAGAAGATTGACCAGTACCTTCAACGCTTCGAGGCTATGTCAGTTGCTATGGGTCTGGAGCGTAACAAATGGAATCTCAAGCTATCCCAGGGATTACGCGGGACCGGCTACGAGGTTTATTCTCGCCTGCCACCAGGACATGAGAACAATTATGACGAGTTAAAGACGGCTCTGCTGAAACGATTCGAGGTTACGTCACATACCTACCGGAAAAAATTTAGAGCAGCGAAACGAGAACCGGGGGAGTTGTTTGCCGCCTACAGTTTGCGTCTTAAATCTTATCTCCATAAGTGGATGGATTTGGCTAGGTTCGCACATGACTATGAGAGTCTGGAAGAGCTCATGGTGGTCGACCAGTTGATGAAGCAAATGTCTAAACCTCTCAGGACGTTCCTGGGAGAACAAGGAGCGGAACGTATTGACCTCGTGACTAAATTAGCAGAACGGTTCGTCGAAGTACATGGGGAGGCAGGGGAAAACCTTTCCACCAACTCCAAAAGTCAAGAGAAACATGACAAGAAGAAAGCCAAAAACTCAGGAACCAAAAAGTGGGAACCTTATGTGCAAAAATCAGAGGATAGTTCAGAGAAGAAGAAGGAGGAGGGAAGGAAGAGCACTTCAAGCTCTACACCAAAACGACCGTGGTCGAAGAAGTGGTGTTCAATTTGTAAGTCACCCTCTCACAATACGAGGGACTGCAAATCGAAGGCTAAGAACCCTCACTTTGCAGCATGTCAAGTGACTTCCAAGGAGGTTGTCACGGAAAATGCCAAGGTCAACAAGGAAGCTCGCCACCAGGAGAGCTCACTCAAGTCTGGCAATAGAAAATCTAGGACAGGGAAATGGTGCAACCAATGCCAGTCGAATACGCACAATGCTATTGACTGCAGAGGAGAGTCAGGAGACACTCAATTCGTCGTGTGCCCCGGGAAACCTAAGGTGGAGCCCACCGAACAGGTCGAGGCCGAGGAAGAGACTCCAGACCAGGAAAAACCACCTGTAGTGGAATTGGTAGAGGTTAACGGTCGTCAAGTGGAGTGTTTATACGACACAGGACTGGACGGGGAGGCCGTGATTTCTGCGGATCTGGTACATCCAGAACAATTCACAGGTGAGACATTGGATATACAGCCTGCACAGAAGAGTGCTGTAGTCATGAAGTTGCCCATTGCTAATGTGGAGATTCGGTCAAGGTACGTCACCGGCACCATCAAGGCCGCTGTATTGACCGATCCCATTTTTCCAGTCATCCTAGGTTGCCGGTATGTCTTTCTGGGAATGCCCAGGGAGCCAATTCATATGGGAGCAATGCAGACTCGCTCTCAGACAAAAACGGAAGAGGCAGATGCAATTGTGACTAACCCAATGCCGGGGGAGCTACGAACTGCCCAGAGTGAGGATGATACTTTACGTCCTTGCTACAGAAAGCTGCAGAAAAGTGCTGATCCACCAGGACGGGGGCAGTACTACATGAAGAATAGGATACTCTACAGGAGAGCAGGAAGGGGAGACAACCTATACGGTCAGTTGGTCGTCCCGAAAGCTCACCGGTCCCAGATTCTTCATATGGGGCATACCATCTCCTTTAGTGGACACATGGGTATTGCCGCCACCATGCAGCGGATTTCCTGCCACTACTATTGGCCGGGAATGACAGATGATGTGCGTCGGTATGTGAAGTCATGCCCTGAGTGCCAGAGGGTGGCACCGAAACACTGGACAGCACCGGTGGTGTTGGGTGAGATGCCCATCATGAACTCTCCTTTCGAGAGGGTAGCCATCGATATCGTGGGTCCACTTCCCAGGACTAGGAAGAGGAACATGTATATACTCACAATGGTGGATTGCTGTACAATGTGGGGTGAGGCTATACCGTTGACCACGATTGACTCGAAAAGAGTGGCGGACGCACTGATGGAGGCCTTTACCAGATTAGGCTTTCCGGATCAAATTCTGACGGACAATGGATCTCAGTTTTGTGGAAAACTCATGGAGGAGGTATTTAGGGTGTTTCACTCTAACCACATACATACCAGCCCTTACCACCCTCAAGCCAATGGACAAGTAGAGCGTTTCAACGGCACGTTGATGACAATGCTCAGGAAACTAGCGCAGGAAAAACCTGATAGGTGGGATAAATATATCCCAGCCGCACTCTTTGCCTATCGGGAAGTTCCTCATGGCTCAACAGGACTACCACCCGCTACGTTGCTGTTTAGTCGTCCAATCAAAGGACCGTTGGAAGCCATGTTGAGGAGTTGGACTGAAGAGGGGACGTCAGAAGAAGTGATCTCATCCTATAAATACGTGGAGGAACTGAAAGAAAAACTCCACAAGGGATGGACTCTGGCAAATCAAAACTTGAAAAAGGCCAGGAAAAGACATGCGGCTTACTACAACCGTAGGTCTAAAGAAAGATCTCTAGAGGTGGGAGATAAAAGTCTTGTTGCTACTCCCAACGGGAAACAACAAACTGGAGATAGGTTGGCAAGGACCATTTCCCGTGGAAAGGGTGATATCCAGAACCAACTATCAAATCCGGATCCGGGGAAAGTCGAAGATTTTCCATATCAATCTCTTGCGGAAATACGAAGAGAGACCCGGAGACAAGGCAGCTCACCTCATGGCAATGGCAGTTGCAGTGGAGACGGAAGTGGGAACCAGCGAGGGCAGGGAATATCCCTTGGTACACCAGGAAACCTATAGGGATGTGAAAGTGAACCCTGATCTGACCTCCCAGGAGAGGGAAAGGATAACCCAGGTTCTCAAGTCTCATAAGGAGATACTGACTGATAAACCAGGACGAACGAGGTTGGTTGAGTTCGAGATGACTTTGACCACACAGGAGCCTGTTCGCCAAAAGGTTTACCCAGTGCCATTCTCTAAAGAAAAGGCCCTGGAGGAGGAAATACAAAAACTGCTGGAGGATGACGTGATTGCACCATCCACATCCCCATACAACGCAGGGGTAGTTTTGTTACGCAAACCAAGTGGAGAACACCGGTTGTGTATAGACTACCGACTTCTGAACAGTCACACACAATTTCAGGTGGAACCTTTGCCGAACCCAACTCAGTTATTCGCTAGGCTCCATAAGGCTCGGTACTTTTCAAAGGTGGATCTGAGTCGGGGGTACTATCAGATACCAGTCAAACCGGAGATTCGACCACTGTTAGCTTTCAGTACACCCAGTGGACACTACGAATTCAAGGTCATGCCCTTTGGACTCAGCAATGCACCTAGTGTGTTTACACGCATGATGAGGACTTTACTAGATCCGTTACAGGATCCGTCCATCATCTCTTTCATGGATGATATTCTGATTTCCAGTGACAGCTTGGGTGACCACTTACAATCCTTGGAGAGAGTGTTTAATAGGCTCAAGGAAGCAGGGCTTACCGCTCGTCCAACCAAGTGCATGATTGGTTACCAGACTCTGGAATTTCTAGGCCACACCATCACTCAAGGACACATAGTCCCGGAAGAAAAGAACCTGGAGAAAATCAGAAATGCACCAAGGCCAAAAACGAAGAAGGATGTGCGATCCCTTCTCTCGTTGTGTGGGTTCTACCACAAATTTATCCCACATTTCACTGAACTGGGAGCTCAGTTGACGGAAACCTTGAAAAAGGGATTCCCGGACCAAATCATTTGGACACCAGAATGTGAGAAGGCCTATAGTCAGTTAAAGGAGGCCTTGGTCAGCAAACCTGTATTACAGCTCCCTGACCTTTCCAAACAATTTGTGTTGAGAACAGATGCGAGTGGGATTGGGATTGGGGCAGCTCTGTTACAGGAAGGAAAAGACGATGCTTCGGTTTTGAAACCTGTAGCATACGCAAGTAAGAAACTTCTACAGGCGGAGAGGAATTATTCAACTGTCGAGAGAGAGTGCTTGTCTCTCGTATGGGCAGTGCAAAAATTTCAGCCATATTTGTATGGAGTTAAGTTTCGAGTCCAGTCGGATCATCAACCCCTGATGTTCCTGGCTACTTCTCAGAAGCTCAACGCCCGGTTGATGCGGTGGTCGTTGTTACTTCAACCTTATAATTTCACAGTAGAGTACATTCCTGGGAAAGAAAATGTTGGAGCGGACTTCTTGTCAAGACACCCAGTTCCGGAAGAAGAAGAATGAATCATCTGGATTAAACTCATGGTGGAGAAGAGTGAGATGGACTACTCTCTTAAGAGGGGGCCTATGTCACGAGATCGCCATGAGTTAACCAGATAATGATAATACCGACGTTTGCTTGGCGTATATTTTCTAGGCCACAACAGTCGTACTAACAGAGTAAACACAGCTGCATGGGTTACATCGGGGCAGCACATATACACATTTGATGGTGAGTGAGAAGGAATGGATACACCGCGTTGGCAGTTCATAAACAGTTAAAGTCACATAGCCTTGCCCGCTCAGGATATGGAATGGTTCCATCTGTCATCTATAGTTCCGGACATCAGGCGAAAGGGCGGCTGGGAGTGTCACCACTGAACAGAAGATTGACAGTTTATCAACAGGTCGGAAGTGCCCGACTAGGGAGAAAACGGTCAGACTGTCAGTGGGTATTTCCCGACATAAAACGGAATGGCAGATTTGACTGTCACCACATGACAGAAAGTTGAGGGCTGGTTATTGGAAACAGGGAACACCTGCAGTATATCAACAACGTCACGTGCACAATGTAGGTTGTTTGGAAAACCATGATTGGCAGCTTGGTATCGAAACTCTTTGTTGGAACTCGACAGTAACTCTCTAGATTGTTTTGGATGTCTAAACCAGTGATGAAAAATCTAACATTGAGGGAGCCAGGAGGGGGATGGATCCCTGACAGGGGATGATCTGCCAATGTGCCACCTGTGTGGGGGCATAAAGGATAACGTCACGTGGCCAACTTTAGGAGTTGCCATAAAAACCCGAGTTGGGACCAACTAGGGAAACTTGAAAATGTGGATCTAGGCAGACATGCTTGTCACTGCAGCAGTTAGAACATCTAACGTGTGAAGGAGATATTTGATTTAGTTTACACGAGCCTGTATGGCTACCATTAGATGTAATTTAGTTTAAACTGCAGTGCCGTAAGGTATAACCTATTATAATATTCGTTCTAATTAATATAGGCTGTAGCCTTGTTAAAACTAAAGTGTGATGATTAGCACTGTGAGTGGAAAACTAGCTAGAGTAGGGAAGTGATACTTGGCTCTGTTAGTTGAAAATAGATTAGTGAAGTGTGGATAAGCTTTACTAGTTGAGAATCGAGTAATGAGGGATAATTGGGATATTCCCGTAGTGTCCCTGGTGGGCGGGGTTCCGCATTCTGTTTGTTGATTTTTTTTTCTTTCTTGTCTTGGCCTGATGATAACCTATGTGTTCAATCATCTGTCCATGACAGAGTAGGTTCATTGTATTTTCTGAAGCGAGGCAGATGGTCCACGATCATCTAATAGAGATCAGTGACGGGGAGGCTATCACCGGTTATATGATTTATGTTACAGGTTTCCTCTGGTTGGAATGAAGAACACGAAACCCAGAGAAAAGCCGATCCCGGATAAAGTTTGGCGCAGGAAGATTGGCCAACAACTTTACAACAGAGATTATGCTAGAGGAAGATGATCAACCTTGCTCAGTGGAGCTGAATGGTATCCTACCGGATAAATACCGAATGAGTTTAGGTCATACCAGTTTTAACACACCAGTAGTGATGGATATTCAGTTCACTTATGACTAGAACAAAAATAAAGGTCTCTATTGGAGTATAGACAATAACTGTTTAATAGTGAGAACTAGTGAACATTTATCAAGAGACAAAAAGTCTTGTTCATAGGACAGTGTTCCATGTTTGTTTCACCGCGCCGGAATTATGAAGCCGGAGTTTCTATAAACTGTTAGGAACAGTTGTGTTAGGATCAATAACAGTTTTTTTTCACGGATTATATATTTACATGGGATTCAGATCTCATGGTCATCAGAGTTCCTGGAGGAGGACATGTCTGGAGAGAAGGATACGACTTCGGTGAGGTTTATCGTACTGACTCGAATGATGTCGTGTAATCCTTGCCATGGTGTGTACACTATGATCCTGAACTTTGAAGGTTGACATACACATTTATGTTATAATACACGACACACATTTTCTTCACATACACGTCTCATATACGTTACACTTTTCTTTTAATAAATTAATCTTTATTAATTTTTAGAAGCAAGAGTTGTTGAGTATGTTGCGTTGGGGAATTATGAGAGGGAGCATAGTACGACAGTGAGAGAGTGACAGGAAAAGGTGTCCACGGGCTGATGGAGTGTGTTGGACGGAAGCTGGTGGATTCTCCAGAATATTAAAAAGGAGGAAAATATTATAATGTGGGTGTCGGCTCTCTTCACTCCAGGGACGACACTGTAAAGGAGGACACGACAGGGGTAAAAAAAAATTACAGACAGAGGTGAATAATACTGGAAGGACATGGGGGGAGTTGCAGGAGATAGCAAAGGACAGAACGGCCTGGCATGGTTTGGTTGAGGGCAGATGCCCAAATGGTGATAAAGGGCAGAAAAGAAAGAAGAATAAAACAGCGAATGCAGGAATACTCTACCGCTGGAAAGGATGCTGCAACAGCGGGCTGGAGGGCCCCACAAATGTCAAGAGCATGACATATACAATCTTTGAGCTTGACGTAATCTTACCTGTCTAAAATAATTGCGATATGCTCTTCGTCATCAATATTTGCCGTGTACAAACATAAACTCGACGTTTCTGTCCTAACATATACAAATGCTAAGTGGAATACTTGTAGAAAGATGGTAGTAGATGTAGCTTAAGATAAAACCTCAATCCGGTCTCTCTCTGTCTCTCTCTGTCTCTCTCTCTCTGTCTCTCTCTCTCTCGCTCTCTCTCTCTCTCTCTCTCTCTCTCTCTCTCTCTCTCTCTCTCTCTCTCTCTCGTTATTTTCTTCTCCCGTTTCCAACCTTAATTTCTCCATGTAACTGCTGCAATGCTATCTTCCAACATCAACACAATTCACCTGGACAATTTCCTCTAGTCGGAATAGCGCACGGCATGTAACCAGTAATGAGACAGCAATAACTCAGCCCTGCCTAAATCCAGCAGCTTACCGCTGCACCGGAAGAACAGCAGAGGGATGTTGTGATTAAAGTTCATTGCTGTTCTTTTACGGGATGTTGCAATCAACCCAAGCATTTATTGGTCGTTTGTGATTTACTAGGCAATTTCACGTTCAGTAGCTTGCTTTTGCTTTCTGAACAACAGACGCTGATACCATCGAAATCAACGCAAAGCGATCTGCTCCCAAAAAATACCTGCATCGGATGTCAAATCCCTAAACCGGTATGTCGGGAAATTGTGTAACTGCGTTCACAAACCCCTAAGAAACGGGCGTGATTTCTTGCAGACTGATTAATTGTCTTACCGGAAGAGCATTTTTTTTACTGGTTAACTGGGGTGGCGGAAGGTGTCTCGTTGACGGTCAAGCCGCCCGTCTCGCGTTCTGAAGGGCATGGGTTCGATTTTATTTGGGACTGCCTCGTTCAGACGACGTGTGCAGTTTTTTGTTGGAATCAGACTCCCGGAGGTCATAGTTGGAACTATGGAGTTCGTGCACTGTGCGATGGTTTCGGCAGGCGGCCTGTCGATCCACCAAGACAGACCTAGCCAGATGGGGTAAAACCCAGTGACATGAAGTCGATCATCTTGACATTTAAACAGAAGGGGCGTCACGACACGCTGGACACATCTATACAATCTCAGTCTCCTAAGTGTAAATCAAAGTGTATGGGTGCTACCTACCTACATCGCTGGCTAATTAGACCGCCCCCGCCCCACCCCCGCCCCCCCCCCCCCAAAAAAACACCGATATGTAACACCAGTTGCAGTAACACCGCTTGCTCTTAAACTTCCGGTGTGCTAATACCGAGGTAGCTGGTCAACGCCTCCACCGGTCAGTTGGACTAAAAAAATCGACTTCTCATCCTTAACTTGGGGACGTAAATTACAAGTACCTTACAAGTCGGAGTGGGTTCGCCTTATATCGAGGGACACTGGTATTAGGGAAAGCTAATCCACACGCAAAAAAAATAATAATAATAAGACCAGTGCACTAGAAGTAGTAGCATGTGTATGGACCCCCGCACACAAACTCTCTCTCTCTCTCTCTCTCTCTCTCTCTCTCTCTCTCTCTCTCTCTCTCTCTCTCTCTCTCTCTCTCTCTCTCTCTCTTATGTCATATATATCTCGTCATAGTTGGCCTCCTTACAGACACATCTTTTCGTAATGGGTTTTACTGCTAAAGAATTGTCCATCTGATTGATTGATTGATTGATTGATTTAGGAATCGACATCACAGCATTCGGGGCATTCCCATAAGCGCTCTGTCCCCATCCTCAGCAGCCAGCGAAGAGTTCCAACACTAATAGTACCAGTAGCAATCTGATTATATGTCCGTCTCGCCTTTCCTCTGAGCGTTGAGCGACGGCCAGATCCCCTCGTCACCCCTCGCTTTCGCATTCTTGCCAGATCATGGTAATCCATTTGCTCCTCCGAGATGTGCACGTGCTCCCATGTCCATCTGAAACACTGCCCAATAAAGGCGCGAAATAAGCCGGCAAGTCGGCCGTGTTTCTGAAGAGTTTATCGCGCTGGCACTTAAAACTTTCTTGGGTGACCTCGGCAATGGGTTCGCTCCACACGCCGGCCACTTGGACTGAAATGTTGACTTCTTCGGAAAGCCATGGTAAACTACTCAATGTAAAGCTGTTCTAGTAAATCGCAAACAGACAATAGGGACTGGGGGTGATCACAACGGACAGGCAAACTGTTGGAAGCCGACAATTCTGTCCTAAGATTACCACGGACTCGAGAGTTTTTATCTTTTCGTTCGCTCACTTTGAACTCGATTGTAGTTCACTTATGTACAACTGCTGATAAGTCACACCCCGAGCGTGTGAGACGTAAGATGGTGCATGATGGTGGAAATGACCACCTGTTCACATGCACCCATGTGAACAAACATTTACAGAGCGAATTGGCCTTATCAGTCACATTCGCTACCGCCATAGGTAAAAGTTATTATACCTTTTTAAAGCACAAACTATCGTCTGTCAAGACGGCAAGGTGCCAATGGAATGGAATTTGTACAACTGCTACTAGTAGTTGCTAATACTACTACTAGTGAGTGCACTGTACTGATTTTGCGTGAGGGTTAGCTATAATTTTCCATATTTCCTGTGTCCCTCCCCAATCAACCAATGCTTTCTGGAGCTAGCCGTACATGTGAAACACTAATAAATACCCCAGCCACCCATTGTATGTTACCTTCTACACCACCTGGCGTAGTAGTTAGCGCGCACGCCAGCTCAGACAGAGGTCCGGGTTCAAGTCCCAGCAAAGGCCCGACTACTACGGGCCCTAGGGCCGACCCAGAATCATAGAAAAGGATACCAGACATTTCTGGAAACGGCCTGGGAAGGAACGACGGCGAGGAAGGGAACTGGCCACCCTAGTTCATAAGTGGTGGCCTAGAATATGCGAAGACCTAACTTTTCACACGCAACAGGTCTAGTCTGCTATGTTACTACCTGTAACTTTTATCTTTATGATTGCCACCGAATCATATAGTACAGCCACTCAATGAATGCGAGCCACGGGATGACTGGATTTGTGACCTCAAAATCCCCGCTCTGTTCTCCAACAGTTTACTGATATTACTGCACTCTGACTTGTAACTTGTAACCCCCTGCCTGGGCGTTTCCCGCCAACACTACAGATTCGTCAGTGTAAATTAAAGGCACCGAAATGTTGACGAATATCCGTCTTAGTTGTTTTTTTTCCTTTCATCCAGACCTGATGGCAACGCGGTTCAACCTCTCTGGCCATTTCTCACGACTCTTGAATCCCCCTGCCCGAGGTGTCTACAATGTCATGTGTTCGTCTTCATGCCGGTAGAGCCCTGCTTCCTCTTGCAGAAAACATGTCTTCCATCCCTATTCTCTCCAAGCCACTGCGACATTAATATGGCGAACGTATTTCAGTTTCCCAGACAACATGCTGTTTATAAGCCCGGTTTCTTCTATGTTTGAGTTTGACCTATAGACTCGCCCTTTTTTAGTACCTGTGGGCGGATTTATATAAAACATATTTCTTTTTTTAAAGCTTTGGAAGGGTTTATATAAAACATATTTATTTTAAATAGATTTGGAAGGGTTTATATAATACATACTTTTTAATAGTTTTGGAAGGGTTTATATAAAGCATATTTTAATAGCTATGGAAGGGGTTATATAAAACATCTTTTTTACAAGCTTTGGAAGGGTTTATATAAGACATACCTTTTTAATAGCTTCGGAAGGGTTTATATAAAGCATATTTATTTTAAACAGATTTTGAAGGGTTTATATAAAACATACTTTTTACAAGTTTTGGGAAGGTTTATAAAAAACATACTTTTTACAAGTTTTGGGAAGTTTTATATAAAACATACTTAAATAGTATTAAATAGCTTTGGAAGGGTTTATATAAAGCAAACTTTTTAATAGCTTTGGAAGGATTAATATAAAGAATACTTTTTAATAGCTTTGGAAGGGTCTATATAAAATATACCTTTTAATAGCGATGGGAGGCTCTATATAAAGCATACTTTTTAAATTGTAGTTTACAAAAAGACTGCAGTTGAATAATCTACTAAATATTAAACTAACAGAAAATAACAAAGTTCCATTTGAAAAGCCTTACTATAAAGTAGAAATCAGCAGGGATGAAATAGTTTTCACTCCACGGCTACAAAAGAGACACACCCACGGCGACACTGCACACCAATCATGGCTCTCAAGTCGATAACCGCTCAACTGTGTGACTAGACTCGCGCACAATAGCTTTGATGTTCACAGCAAATTAATGAGAAAATAGGTACTTATGAAATATGGAACATGAGCCGTTCACATCACTGGTGTCCATTTGTATGTACCTATTGTCGGTTTTCGTCGTTCCACCGGATATGATGTAAAAGGCTTAACCCTTCGGTATAGGAGGGGGGGGGGGTTAAGGGGCAGATGATGTATGAGCGTATAATGCAACATCAGTAACCATAAGAAAAGACAAACAACACACCAGGGAATACGTAATTATAACATAGCTATTGTTATATCAAGTATGCCGGGAAGGTTAACCCGGTCAACAAATGCCCACAGAAGTCGGATGTGTCGGCCTAACGGCGCAAGAATGCAGCTCTGCTGTAAACAGGCACAACGCAGCCACGTCCGAAAAAAAAAGAAACTCCGGATGAACGCAGAAGAAGAAGAAGATATCAAGTATGTTGTGAATATAACCCTCTTCTTCCGTCTTTTTATTTCCCAGGGTAGCATAGTTAGTTAGTCACGGTTCCAACTTTTCACGGCAACGGGTCGTCCCCATTATGCTCCGTTCCCGTGCCAGGGAATATCACACAAATTGCTCCCCACTGCCCTATGTAAAAATTGGAAAAGACAGAGTAGCATAGGCCATCAACCACCTCAAGCTAGAAACGTATATCTGCCAACGCTCATGAATGGTTGGATTTTGCAGCTACAAAAGCTACAGAAAACTTAGAAAGTGAGTAGTATTGGCAAGAGGTCCAAGGAGATGGCCGTATGCCCTAATGGCGGGAGACCGACCTGGTTTTGTTTGCCTTGAGCTAGAAGATACTGCTGCTCGGGCAGAGAAACAGCCACTCCGGTAGGACAAGCAGGTATTACAGAACTAGGACCATAGACCACTGATAGTGTTTTCCGCCCGCTCGCTTTGAACTCAAGAGTAGTCCATATACGCTAATTTTAGTACCACTGGCTGAATTTTGCGTATGTATGTTTTTTTTAATGTTGCATATCCCTTGCAGGACGTTGCAGTCAACACCAGCATTTTTCAGCTGCTGTTGATGTACTAGACATGTTTTTACGTTCAGTAGTTTGCCATTGCTTTCTGAACGACCGGCTCCCATACCAACACGTTATAACGCAAAGCGACACGGATGGATTAGCTGTCCCTATTACCAGTGTCCCTCGCCATCAGGCGAACCCACTCCGACTTCTGAGGTACTGCTAATGTGACAGCGAATGCCTCTGATGCTCAAAGTATGTTGCACAATTAACTGAATGTGGTCTCAGTATGACAGGAAGTATCATTTAGATAACCCTTGAACATCGTTCCTCTTGTAGTGAGCCAAACGTAGAATACTCATTTGCTGTGACTCAGTGTGAGGCGGAATGAGTGGTATGTATCCACGGCGAAAGAGTACCGGAACGACCAACACTGACCGCTCATCTTCGTGTGATTATATAACTAAACTTAAAGCCTTATTTCCGACTTGTCCAGTTTCTACAGATACGTGCTATCATTAAGTTATGTTAACGTTAAATTTTTCACACCCCGTGTGTAGTTATTTCTGGCGTTGTTCTTATGGGACCTCGACCCACTATTTCGTTGGCATTGTGGGTTCCAGGCATGAAACTATCTAATTATACTATTCTCGAGTTTTCTCAATTGTGTCCTGCCCAGCGCTAGAGTTATTTTCTTCACCACCTGATTCACTTGAACGTGTTTAGATGTCTCCATGAGCTCTACACTGGTGCTTCAATACTTAAGCTCAAGAAATACAAACTACAAAATATAACTAACGCTACAGGACGACTGCGTGGACATGTTAGATATGTATTCACCCAGAGAGCCACAGCGGTGGTTATTATCCAAAGACTTCCTCAGGGAGACAGAGCCCACGTGTATCGACTGTAGTGACGTTGCTTCTACAACCAATATACAGGGTGTATTTTTAATGACTGTGGGGTGTTTGAAAATATTGCCGGTCCAAGTTTTGTATTCACCCTCTGTAAAGTAAATGTAACATAATAGGTAAATTCAAAACTTTGGCCGGCAATATTTCCAAACACTGCACAGTCATTAAAAATACACCCCGTACTAGGTCATGTCATAGTGAGGTGAGAGGATCGATTCCCTGTGTAACGATTTTTCTAGATAATTCTGAAAGTTATCCAGAATTGATTTCACAAAACTGGATTGATCCCAAAGCGAAGTAGTCGGGGAAAAGATGCTGCCACAACCGGGGTTGAACCGTGACCACCGTCCTGGTAGACAAGTGCACTGATCGTTACGCCAATGCAGCTACACGTTTCCAAACGTGAAGGAATGGGCAGGAGGGTTTTTTTTTCCCCGCATATCCTTTACAGGACATCGCTGTCAACATCAGCATCTTTCAGTTGATTGTTGATTTCTTGGCAAGATTACGCTCAGTAGTTTGCCATTGCTTTCTGAGCGGCCGGCTCACATACCCGGTTAGTTACCAACACGGCTAGAACCGCTAACGATTCTCGCGCAAGTTACGTTCCTCACGCGGATATACGGGATTAGGAGAAAGTCGCTAACTCCTAGGCCAGGGAGCCCGGCAGGAGGGGGTTAGCACACCGAAATCTCATAAAGAAAAATATTATATTCCTCCGTAAGGTAAATCGAAGCTGACATTAACAAAAACTAGCGTGCAGGCTTTATGGCAAGTGCCTGGGCAAGCGTACTTTAAAACCCCATCTTACAACAAAACAGATGGGACAGACACCAGAAAGAATACACACAAAACTAAAATTATTTATTTGTTTGTTTAGCGTGTTAAACGCGAAACTTCTTCTTCTTCTGCGTTCATCCGGAGTTTTTTTTTTTTTCCGGGTGTGATTGCGTTGTGCTTGTTTACAGCAGAGCTGCGTTCTTGCGCCGTTAGGCGGACACATCCGACTTCTGCGGGCATTTGTTGACCTGGTTAACCTTCCCGGGGAAACGCGAAACAACAACCGAGCTTTTCCTGCTAGCGAGCAGTGCTGTGAAGGCGAAGACAAACTGTGAGCGAGTGAAAGCGACAGGCCTGAGTGAGCGTGCGTGGGTATCCTACTGGCGACACTGAGGCGGGAATCCTGAAGGGTTTAAATAATGCTGTTCTGCTCACAGACACACACAACTGGAAAGGGTAACCACCATACTCTGAGCAAACATTAAGTGCGTTAATGACTTGTGGCCTACAGCCGTAATCTTTCTCCTGGCTGAAATAGTTCCGGACAAAATAACCATTTAAAAGATACTCAGTTCAAGCCATCTGCACCGACAGACTTTTCATGCACCAAACGAAAGATGGTAAGATTGTTTAACTCTGTGCTTTTCAGTCGTTAAAATGTGTAATATAACGTTACGGAGAGAAAAGCATGTACGCCCCATTTAACTCTTTAAATTTCACGTAATTTTTATTTTTAAAATAATAACATTAACGGTTAAAAACAGTTTGTTGCATATTCTTTACAGGACGTAGCAGTCAACCCCAGCACTTTGTGTCTATTCGTGATTCCTGGGAACGTTTATGTTCAGTAGTTTGCCATTGCTTTCTGAACGACCAGCACCCATACCATTTCATAAAAACCAAAATAAGGCGATCTGCTGCAAAATCGCCAACAGCTGTGTTTCGAAAGCGGGTATGCGGGATAACGAACTGCGCCCGTAACTACATGACCACGGAGACAAAGGTCAGGAAGAGGTAAATAATAACTGACTTGGAGTGAAAAGGTTAACTGATTAAGTGTTGTGGAATGATTAATCGACTGAGGCGACTTCCCGTATCTGTCATGAGTTTTCATATCGTCTAAATCAGTGGTTCTCAACCGGTGGGGAATTCCCCCCCCCCCAGGGGAAATTTTAGGGTTTCGGTGGGAGGGGGGGGGGAATTAAGATTATCTCAAGATCGCATTAATACAAAAACCAGATACTTGATATTGTTCTTCCCTCTAAATTTTACAGTTCTGTACTTCTCGCCCTAATGAAATTCATTTTATAACGTAAGTAGACCCGCAAATCACGTTTTATGTAGATGTCTAGACTTGTTCTAGTATGTGTTATTAAATTTAGCTTCCATTTTTATGTATACCGTGTACGGGTGGGGGGGGGGGGGATTTATATGGAGGAAATTCGAAAAGGGGGGGGGGGGGGATTACGTTCTGAACATATGGTAAAAGGGTGCATGGGCCAAAAAAGGTTGAGAACCACTGGTCTAAATGTTGGTATTGCATTTTAATACAACATGATTGTTAAAATATTGCACCATTTTAGGCCATAACTGTGAATCACCTCATACTTCCTATTTTTCGCCTTTCATTGTTGTTTGGTCCAAATCTACTTTTTGCTTGGCATAGAATATGTTAAAGTGACATCGAGGAATCTGTCGGGGGACATTTAACAGCAGCCCAGTGCTGAAGGAGTAAGGAAAACTGAACGCGTTGTTTATTTAAGTAGTTGCCGATAACGCGCGGTGAGTAGCTTGGTGCACAATGAGTTAACCGAAACTTTGGAATGTACATCAAAAGATAACTTAAAACATGAACACATAGAGAGTTTGAATAACGAAGACATTAACACTAGATTGCACGACTGCCTGGCATATTTCGCTGCATCTCGTCAGGTACATACTTTAAAAATCACACGACATAAACTAAAGTGATTAGATAAAGACTTCAAGCTTAAATATACACATATTCACAGTAATTTCAACACGCCAGGCCATAAATCGTGCAATCTATCGTTTGTGTTTTCGTTATTCAAATTCACTACGGGAAA